>BMAO01000674.1:0-22917 GCA_019973975.1 Trichonephila clavata | reverse complement strand
AGGTTTTCATCTATTTATTGTACCAATTTTTTCTTGAAAGCGACAAAGTAAACATGTCGACCAGTCCTTCTGAATGGTTATGGCATGTATTTGAGACGCTGCTCCAATAAAGATTAGACAAGATGTCAACACCCTTATATCTCAAGGATTCCGTCGGGAAATGAATTGTATCTCACAAATAATGAGGGAGATGAATATTATTTGACCGGAAGAACACAAGTGTTGCCATCAAGGAGGGTAAACGTTATATGCCAAAGAAAAGATAAAAATGAAATTTATCCCATAGTGAATAACAAGGCACAAACTATTCCTTTCCTTTATGCCAAAAATGCTTTAGGAAATGACACCTATCCCACGGATGCCCATGGAAACGAATTTCCTATCCCGGAACAAGGCACGGGGGGTTTTATGTATGCAACAGATAAGATGGTAATGCTTTTACCCCACAGATACACTGGAAAGGAAATAACGTATGGTAATCATTTATAAAAAAATGGTTCATCCAATACCCTTTAAATCGAGAGGGGTATCCCGAGTATCAAACGGATGACGCGACGAATGACGAGGTGTATGTGATCAAAATGGATGGATCCGTTCTTTGGGGAGTAGATCAAAATGGCAATCAAAGATATGCTAAAAAAGAAAATGGAGATGAATATTATCCAATGAATGGAGAATTTGCCCGCGACCAGAATGGTACACCTCAATATGCTCGCACAAGTGATGGGGAAGTAATATTTCCCTTGGACGCCAAAGGAAACGAAAGTTATTTAAAGGACAATGGGGAATCGCATGTGATACATGTAGATAATGTTTACTCGATCGATACATCAAAACAAAAAACGGGGAGGAAATGTATCCTATTCAAATGATGAAACCTACACACTTTAAGAGGTCATATTGAATGAAAAGTATGCTAAAACTGCGTTGCAAGAAGCCAAATATCCTTTGGACGAATATGGGAATGAATACACTTTGAAAATACCAGCTGACATAGCAGGGAAGGAAAAAGACTACTTTCCTTTAGGATATCCCATTACAAACGATAATTTCATAATTATTCCTGAAGTCAATGGGAAAAAAATTATTTCTGACCAATTGTTTCCCAATGTACAAGTTACCAACATTACAGGTATATTATATCGGGAGGACAAAATTATCGAGATTATGTGACCAATTAAAATCTACACGTTTGTCTCGTGCTGCTGATAAAGGATATATGGTCGTGGCTATAAACAATGTTGTACAGGGAGGGAATGCAAAACCTCTGAAAAAACATTCGCAAAGATTTCCTATTCACTACGCTGGTCGTTGATTGGAATTGTCATTTAATCTTGTTGGCTATTGTATATTGCCTGTATAAATTTCTCTTTCAACCAATAACGTAAAAAAAAAAAAAAAATTTTTTTTTTTTTTTTTTTTAATACACAACTTTTTAATCACAATGTAATAAAGACTTATGGCGAGTGCATTCATGTCGTTTCACGTATTGAAATATTTTGGCTGCAGATGATCAGGATCAAGTCAAGGACTCGTTTGGAGCAATTGAACAACAGATTGCCAAAATTGTCTTGATTTTGGCTGCTCTTCCTTCCATTATCTTCCCTATCGCCTATCACAATTTTCGCCAGAGTTTTTATTGGGTTACCTGCTTTATGATTGCCTACTTGATTGCATTGTTTTTAGTCATTCATTACCGGCTAGATTTAATCGTTTCTCTATCCGAGCATTTGAATTATGCATGAATACGAATTTCGGTATGTTGTTCAAGATACCACGCCGTTCCATTTACAAGACATTTTTCCCGAGTGTACTGTACAAGTGCAACCCGTATGGTATGTGAAACCTCATTTTAGATACAAAAACAAACGTTTGGAAACAAAACACATTGTCTCGACCGAAGCTGTATTTTATGATGGCTTATGGTTTAAATGGGTCCATTCCATTGAAACGCCTCATATCTCATGGAGCTCTTTGACACAAAAAATTTTTGGATGCGGCAGGAAATTTTCAATGTCCTTTTCGAAATGAAACCAGGCATGTCTGGACACTGGATAATCAGGCTCAAGTGTATACGTTTGCCCATCCAGACGGAACGTATCGTCTCGTTTTTGAATGGGAATATGGAGTATTTTCTAAACCAGTTAAAAAATTTGATGCAGAGTCCTTACTAGAAAATTTGGGCAAATATTGGCAAGTGTATGAGTATTTTCGTTCCTTTTCCTCTCCTACCTATCGCATCAATGAAACATTTTCCCGTAAACCTGTCACCTGTGTGGCAAATTTTCAAGGTTTAAAGGGAGTGTTTGCTCATAAATTGGATGGTACCTTTGGATTAGTGTATAGTTTTCCAGAGTACATTAAAGAAAAATGGGAAGGAGGTATTCACAAAATTCACAAAGGAATTTCCTTGGGAGATGAATTGTTTTTTCAGCCGAAAAACTATCCAATGGTACGGTAGTATTACTGGACGTGTATCAAGTCAGAGGGTTTCCAACCGCTCAATGGAATCGAGAAATTGTTTTGATGAATTTTTTACAACACCTCTCCTTACCAGAAGGATATGAAACGCAAAAATACTGTCAAAGAGTCGAAGATCTTCCGATGATTCGGTATGAAACGGATGGTTACATTATTCACAATACCACGACAGATAAAATTGTTAAAGTGAAACATACTCATTCGCTAGATGTAGTATACATGGATGGGTTTTTTTGGTTACCTGGCAAGGAAAAACCTGGTTTATACCGGCGTTTCAAAGCATTGGAAAAGGGATTGCAAAACGGACACGTGTATGAAGTGTCGGTGAAGAAGGGCAACGTTTTACGGGAACGAAAGGACCGATTCATTGGCAATACATGGAAACAAATTGAAAATATCTTGGAAAAACAATCTTGGCAAGGTCCAACAATTCATGAAGTTGTGAAGGTAATAAAAACTACAAAGAGAAAATGCAAGTCCAAAGCTACATAAAAAAAAATTTTAAAAAAATCTTTATTTTTTTTTTTTTTATTTTTATTATTTTTTTTCCTCAACTTATGGAGCAGCTACCTTCAGAATGCTTAGATTCAATGGAATTTCCCAGCCGTAAGTTATTCACCACTTCTGCCTCTTCTGGACCCATACTTAATGTAATGTTATTGTCACTCAACATGATTCGATTTCCCTTTTGTTTTCGTTTGGCTTTCGAGTCAATTTTTGTTTCAAAACAAATCTTGTGTCTCGCCAGTGTTAGAGCCATTTGTATCATGGACACATCCACAAGGTCCATTTTCATGGACCCAGCATGATTTTCAAAAAAATTCAACCACTGTTGGACTAATTTAGGTAAATGCCTCTGAGTTGGATATTCAGACTGGTTTTGTGCTGCCGTTAAACACCATGCATTCAAAGAAACTCCTTTCATTTGAACTCTATGTAAAGAGTATTGGGTATTATATTGAAAGGTTTCCAACACTGAGCACTCCTTCAATACGGAAGGATTTGCTGGTGTCAACACACTTTGTACATTTCGGTTGGAATCATAGGTTGGACGACTTTCCAACACGGGAAAACTAAAACAAAAAAAGCTGTTTTGGTACATGAAACCTATCACCACTCCATCTACACTCACTTTTTCCATTTCCAAAGTCAACACTGGGGAAACATACTGTATGGGAGTCCAATGGGTACTGGGTACTTCATTATACAAAGTGTACACGTCGTAAGGATAACGCACGTACAAGACGCGTGTAGGTAGCTGTCCATTCACTGCCAAGGCTACAAACCTTTTGTCGTCTTTGGCATTGGGACGAGTTCCATCAAACATTAACCGAAAAGGCCATTCAATAATTAAACCCACATTATGTAATACTGTTTCAGATTCTTGGCCTTCGTGAGCCAGCAAATAACTTCTGTAATAGGAAGCGAGAATATCTTGGATTAAACAGCAAGGATGACGCATGGAAAGACGTTTTTGAATCACTCCAGCGGAAATGGCTCGTTCGTCGGGCAAATAAGGAAATCCCACCGGTTGAAAAGGTATCATTTTAGGAAGTGCAATAGTTTCTTGGGTGAGAAATGGAAGAGTCATGACATCTCGACGCGTTTTCCATTCAGAAGCCACCGATAGAACCTGTTGCATAGGTTCATTACTCAGAAGACAAATGCGGTACTGGGAACCATTTTGAGAGGGTTCAAAATAACATCCCCCAGGAGAAGGTAAATCATTTTTATCCAAATACAAAACGCAATTTTTGTACATGAAAATGTAATCATTGGCCGCTCGAGCCATGCCTTGCAAATAGGCAGCCACTAGGGAAGGATCACTCACAAAATAGGGAGTAGCGTACAGTTGAAACGTGGCAGCATCTTCCAAAGAAGGCATTATAATTTTGGAATTGCCCAAAACGGCAGTCCACGAATCATGTTCACAAGCTACAGTAAGAGGGTCTTCTGTTTTGAAAAACACTTTGAGAGCTTCAGCAAAAGTATGTTTGGCATCTGTGGTTAAGCGATCAAACCGATAGAGATGTAAGAGGGACCAATTGGTAAAGGGTTCATCGGCAAAATCCAAAATGACTGTAAAGTCTTCTGTACGAAACGAGGTACAACCATGAAAGCGACTATAGAGACAGCTGTATCTAGGAAAATTCATTCTTTCTTTATTCAGATTAAAAAAAAAAAAAAATTTTTTTTTTTTTCATAATACAAGCTTTGAGTGTCATTGTTTGCTTACACCATTCAATATCTGACCCGGATGGCTTATCACAAATGTTGCACGTCTTATGGAATCGTGGTAAAGACGGAATGCAAACGCATTATGGTCCTTCGCCGAAAGGTTCCCTATTGTATTCAAGATTTTTTTCATCGTTTACACAAAAAGAAACAACCATGGCCCTCATCTCCCTCCCTATTTTTTGATGTACGGGTTCAATTTGAAAAGGAATGGATGCCCAAGATGAAAAAACATGAATTGGAGGATTACAAACGATATTTAAAAGGAGAATACTATGAAGATCTGTATGATTTTCCCCATGGGCAACTAAGAAGTAAACCAAAGGAGAAAGTCTCTACGACTGAACTTTTTTATGCTGCTTATAGGGAATTTCAAGAAGAAACTGGATTTCATTTCAAATTTACGAAAGAAGAGATTGAGGACTATCCTTTGGTAACTTTACAATATACGGGTTTGGATGGTTCTGTGTACAAGCAAAATTATTTTATTGTCAATAATGTAAGAGGGTTAAAAGACATGTGTATTTCAATTCGTTCAACAAATCATACACGGGGCAAGTTACCTCTTGGAATGATGATCGTTTGATTTACCAAAGCCTTCTGCTTCCAATTGAAGTAGCCTATAGAAAGTTTACCATTCAACAAAAAATGAGAAGTGACTTGAAACATTTGTTGTGTTCCAATTACTTGGAACGATTGTATGACTATACGTTATTGGACAAAGATGAAGAAAATAATCATGAAAATGCACTTTCTCTCATGAAACCTCGCTAACCAGTACAACAAACGAGGTAAGTGCTTCCAAACTATATTAAAAAAAAAAAAATTTTTTTTTTTTTTTATGTATTAAAGACAAAAGATGTTGCAAGTACTGAATCTCAAGTAATGATGTTTGACTTGCAAAGAATACAAACTTTAGTGGCTGAACGATATTTTCGTTTACTTCATGGCTACCATCAACCAGATTTATTACAGCGTTTCATGCAGAGATGGATGGATCTACTTTCCATGTATTCATCCCAAACTAAATTTGTTTCATTTGATCCACCTACACCCATTTTGGACCGTTTAGTTCCTATGGCTGTTGGCGTATTGGTGGTTCCTTTTCCGAATACAATCATACCTCCAGGTTTGAAACGCATTAGTATTTTTCCTCTCTACCCTTTCCGAATACAATACACTTCTCACACCGAATGCAGTCGAGATGGTATGGAAATGTTGTACTTGTATCTCAAATTGACTGGTATTAAAACTATTGGATTTTTTAAAGTACCTCTCTCTACTCAACATCACACACTGATTCCTGAATTGCAACAATTATTTCCCAATTTACATATTTATGGTTCTTCTACTTTCAATAATTTTAGGACAGTATGCCATCGAGAAGCTAGAAAGTCATTGTCAGGTGGTTCAAAATTTTAATGACATTATTTAAATGAGTGGGGTAGGGTACAATGACTGCCGGTTCTTTCATCCAATCCAACAAGTAATTATAATGCAATATGTAATGTTCCCGTTGTGTATCCAAACGAATGGCTGGAATGTACGTGTCCAAGGAATTGGTTTGAACATATAAATACACCAATTGGTTGTCTACCAAGACGTACCAATCCGAAGGAAGAATGCGTACGACTCGATAATCCTTCCATGTCCAGATCATGGCGTAATGCTTATGAGCGGGACGTCCGGGGACGGGTTCCAGATTAAACAGGAGTAATAAAAGACAAAGTATGGTAAAAATCCAGTACATTTCGTTCATTTTATTCTTAATTTTAATTGTGACCCTAGTCAATCTTTTTTACAAACCCTGGCTGTATGATGTGAAATCTAAACTACCCAGCCTATTCACGGGTTCATGGGTATCTTCCATTTCTCGATCCACCTGCCCTTTGTATGGATTCAAATGTCCTACAGACGAGCCTTGTGATTGTAGCCAAATGTGTTCCAATGGGGATTTTGTTTCATTTCGAGTGTTATCAAAAGATGAAATTTTTTTAATGGATCAGCATTTAACTCCAGGAATGTATTGTCTTCCCCGAGGGATTGGAAATTGCAATCAAAAAACATCGTATCATGTATTTTCCTTGACGGGGTGGAAATGTATTCCCCGGCACCAAACCTTGTACCAGGAACAAACATTGGTGGCCTGTCACCATGAAGAGGCAAAAGATAATTCAAAAAATGTATTGTGGGATTATTTGCTTCAAAAACCTGCCACGGAGGTAGACAACCCTTACGAAACATTGGCGGATGGGAAAACCTTAAGATTTCAATGTCAATGCAATTCATTAGATATTTTGGGGAAACCTATGATGTCTGTTTTACCTTTTGTATGTTCTGCAGATTATTGTATTAAAGACTTTTTAAACCCCTACCGATGATGGGGTATCGAAATTCAAAATGTGAATGTGGACCCAATTTACATTTAGATCCAAATGATGAGACTTCTCCCTGTGTGGTGGAAAGATCCCGAATTGAAAATGGCGTGTTCATAGGGGCAGTAGAATGCATGACCAACTTTTCGTGGAAAATTAATCCAATTTTTTGCCCACACGATGAAGGCATGTTGAGTTTTTCCACACCAGTGTTGAGTAGTAATTCTTTTGAGAAGATGGTATCACACCTAGTAGAGTAAAAAAAAAAAAAAAAAAAAAAAAAAAAAAAAAAAAAAAATTTTTTTTTTTTTTTTTTTTTTTTTTTTTTTTTTTTACTGAAGGTTTTAAAGCTTTAAAAACTTTCGATCCAAAGTTTTGTTCATTTATTAGAGTATTGAAAAGAAACCAAGAGGTATGAGTGCCTATTTGCACAAAATTGATAGTGTGGAAGAAGCTCCAACGACCGATGCCTACCTTTTATACAACCTCAAAGGAGGTATTTACTATGTTAAACAATCCGATTATCACAATTTTGCCCATTATTGGTGCCGACAAGAGCGCTTTGGATCCATTACTATGGATTTGGCTACTTGCGAGCAACATTCCCTCACTTTGGATTTAGATTTTTCTTCCCCAAGGATACTGGGGGACTGCCCTGTACCTCCATCATTCCTCTGATTGAATCTACGCTTAAATTGCAGTTTTTTCCCCATGTCAAGCATTTTACGTACATTATTGCTGCTCGATCTGGAGGTCGTGGCTTTCATATTCATTTACCTGAATTTGTTATTGGACATGATGATTACATTTTATTTTGCCATCAACAGAGTGTTCCTTTACATTACGTTATACAGGGGAATGGTACTTATAAGCTGGACATTTTGCAAAATATGATGTTGGCGGGTTCAGGAAAACCTGACACTTCTGCCTATCGAGCCATGGAAATGATTTATGCAGATGAAAAAGAAACGTATTCTATTGATTTCCGAAGTAAAACCTTGTTGGAGGAACTGACTCGATTGAAAAAATCGTTTAAACGCGTCAAACACAACACTGATTCCTATTTCAGGAAATTTTTATTTTTGGACGAGCGGCAGGCCAAACAACATTTATTGGGTTTTATGATGCCTGTCGTGACTCCTTTTCCCCCTTTGTATAAATTATCCTATTCGACACTCATTAGCAATACTCCCAGCGAATCGTGTCATGTGGAAGATATCGCCACGTTCACCTACAAACGTACCCAGGATTTAGGATACATTTCAAAAGGAAAGCAATTGCTGTTTGATGGATCGCATTTTTTAAAAACTTTTCATTATTTGCGCTTCAATGCCTTTCTCATGGGCACTTTGGAAACGAATAATGCGGCTTTGAAGCGATGGTATCAAAGAGCCTTACGCATGCATCCGGAAACCCTCCACATTAATCCCATTTTTGACTCGATTAATCAAATTTTGCGAGAAAATAATACAAAGTTTCTGGATGATTCCAATCCCATCAAAACGATTTTGGAGTATCACCAGGGGTATTACTTTCTCCCCACCTTTTATGCCTTATGCAAATATTTAAACATTTCCACCGTGATGATGGTGAACCATTTAAGAGGGGTCTTGGATAAAGATTTGTTGCCTTTGTTGGATCGTATGGAACAGGTGGGAGAAGAACACACTCAAGTGATTATGAAAGATTTTACCCTGCAAACCATCATTTTTTGTGGCAACAACTTATGTGAACGGTACACCCGATACCGGGATAAGCTCAAGCAAATTGTTCACGATTCCCAACGGGCCATTTTAAGCGTTTCGACTTTGGCTCAAATGACTGAATTGTTGCGCAATTTACAAGAGAGTCATTTTCCCATTCAAGTCCTCAAATTGCCCAACTCGTTACGCAAAGCCAACGCTTTTATTTGGAATTGTTTAACGGAATCCTGGCAAGAAATTCAAGGCGACAAGGAAAAGGATTGTCACATGAACAATTTATGGAATGCCATCTGCACGTATTTGGAAGAATATCGGAAATCAGGCAAATATGGGGGTCCAGAACCCGAGGTGACCCAGAAATTTAGCATCAGTGCTGTCATTTCCACCATTACCAGCGACATCAATATGGAACGAAAGACGATTCAAATGGATCGACACAAGTGGTTTATACGTACGGCGGACGGATTACTGGATATCTTGACGGGTCAAGTGGGTGGCACGGTGCCTGAATTATTTTTATCGGATCGGAAATTGGGAGTTGAATTTTCCCGAACGGAATTGGTGCAATTGTATAACCACTCCCCGAGTTGGAAGCTTTGTACCATTTAATGACGGACAAATCTTTTTTCCTTCAGTATTTAAAAGCTCTCCTAACAGATCGGACGGATGATTTGTTTGATACTTTGTATGAAATGATTCAAGAAAAGTTTTCCAACTTGACGAATAATCCTTATGCTCTTTCCATGATGCATTTTATGGTTCATTTGAGTAAATATACCGCTTTCGAACACGACCTCTTGATGTATTTGTGTGATGTTTTGGCCAGTATTTTTATAGCCACCAATTACGAACGAAAATTTTTTGTCATGAAGGGAGAAACC
Organism: Trichonephila clavata; assembly: GCA_019973975.1. NCBI lineage: Eukaryota > Metazoa > Arthropoda > Arachnida > Araneae > Nephilidae > Trichonephila > Trichonephila clavata. The sequence goes on along the minus strand of BMAO01000674.1, from coordinate 13,242 downwards.
TCCAATGGGAAAAGCAAATTGTTTGAAATTTTGGCGCGTGTCTTTGGAGGGTATTATCATTGTATTCAATCTGACAATTTAAAACCGGGATCCTCTAGTGCCAATCCCACTCCCGACTTGGCTTCGACTTTGTTCAATTGCCGCATTGTTACCACCGAAGAACTGGAAGGGAAACTGAATGAAAATCGAGTCAAGCAAATAACGGGCAATTCCTGCGTGACTTTTCGAAACATGTACGAATCGAGTCAAGGAGGGATTCCAACCGCTAAGCTCTTTACCACCACGAATAATTTACCCGATTGTCGAGCGACCGAGGCTTTTCAAGACCGAGTCGTGGCCATTCCTTTCATGTCTCGCTTTGTGAATAAAGCTCCCTTAACCACATCGGAGCAAGTACGGCTCAACCGATATGGAAAGGACGAATATGTGGTGGAACGATCGTACATTGGGTGTTTTCTGATACTCCTGTATCACCTGAAAAAATACATGGATATTAAAAATGGACTCTTGCATTATCGGGACGAGCCGCCTAGTGTGGTGGAATACACCAAAATTTATTTGTTTAATACAGACGTGTACAATCAGTTTAAAACACACATGGATGTGCAAGAAAATCTGAATACCATGACCACCATGACCGATTTAAGATCGGCGGTCCGTCAGTTTCTCAAGAGTACCAAGAATAATACGACGCCCGAAACGGATTTAATTTTAAAATTTGAAGAAGAATTTTCCGAATACCGGCGTCGATCTGATTTTCAATTGGGACACTATACGAGTATATTGGATCAAACGTCTGATACGTTGACGTTAGAAAACACTAGCTTGCAAGAAGAAGCAGAAGAAGAAGGACCCAAAAGATCCCTTTCCGAAGTGGAGGGACCCCGCAAAAGACACTGTAAATCCACGGAAACAGCTGTGGTGTATTACGAAAATGTTATTATTCGAAATTTACGCAAAATGGGAAATGAAAATTAAAGAATATGGATCATGCTGAAGAGTATTATGATTTGAAAGTGTTGAAGCGCTCCAATCATCGTTTGGACCGATTGGTGGATTTTGTAGCCCATACAAATGGCTACAAGTTGAGAAAATTTGGTTCTCCGAGTAAACTTTTACCAGGATTTAACAATGTGACACCTGAGCTGGTCAGAGAGTTTAAAAATGAGGCTTATGCCCATTTGAGACAGATTCAAACCAATCGAGTAGAGTACGGTTATTTGTTTAATATTATTGATGAAAGAGATGGAATATCTCATGCAGTTTACATTAAATATGAACAATTTCCCCTCATGGAAGGAGATGTATTGCCAGAAATTTATGCGATTGCTCATAAATTGGCTGAACCCAATACCGATATGTACGATGCCACCTGTCTGTATTTACTCATATTTTTGGCATTGCTAGTCAATCGCCACAGCAACTGGGCAACAATTGATTATTTAACAAATTGCAATTCTGAACATCCCTACGCCATGTACGTCAATTGGATACCAAAATGTAAAAAATCCTTTGTGTATTCCCCAAGCCCACAGGGATGTTTATTGATAACCAAATGCAGCTCAAGGTAAAAAAAAAAAAAAAAAAAAAAAAAAAAAAAAAATTTTTTTTTTTTTTTTTTTTTTTTTTTTTTTTTTACCTTACTATAAAATCAAGTAGTGTGCTAGTGAAATTTATTTACATCATGGACTCTTCATCAGACTTTGTTTCTGAATTCAAGCGTGTTTTATCCCTCATCTATCCTCCATACGAATTTCCCGATGTGTATGGGAGAATTATCAATTTTAACTGGTTTCCTAATCCCCATCATCAAGAATGCTTTCAACAGCACTGTGTGGATGTTGCCCGCCGTATGGATGCATTATGCCGTCGAGATCATCTTTTACAAGAGATATGGAAAGAAGATATTACCTATGCCTACCTGGTAGGATTTCTTCATGATATTGGAAAACCTTTCGTTACTCGAACCAACTTTTTGGGACAACAAGGTTTCAGAGGTCACGCTCAAGTGGGTGCTCGTTTGGTGACTTTGAGATTTCAAGACGAAATTCCAGAAGATGTTTTGCTTACCATGGGAGTTTTGATTGATTGTCACATGTGTTGCTTGCGAAATCTTTCCTTCTCCTCGGAACATCGATTGCGAGTCAATGCCATCTTGCACATGTACCTGCCCACCCTTCCGCATCTGTTAAGTTTGTTGATGCGTTTACATTCTGCCGATCAGTCGAGCAAACAACCTCCCGTCCAAGTAGATGGCTCTGGCTACTTATACCAAGCTCCATTTACTTTTCGAAAAGATCGTCGAGTGGTCATTTTTCTCCTTGGACCTATGGGATCAGGAAAAAGCACCATTGCTCGAGCCTTGACAGAGGAATTGGCCAGTTGTGGATCCGTTTTACATTTGCAACGGGATGAAATTCTCATGAAGTTGGCAAAAGAAGGAGAATCCTATTCCAGTTGTTACTACCGCATTAAAGGCGATCCCGCTTTAAAACGACAATTGCAAACCCTCTGGCAAGAATGCTTGGACTCTGCTTCAGCAGATATCCTTTTGGTGGACACGTGTCAAACCTATTTCTGGTCCAATATGATTGGCTTTGAGAATTGTTTCCGAATTGGAGTGTATTGTGTGCCTTTCAACTTGTTCGACCCTGAGGCCCATTGGAGAAATCCACGTATAGAATTTCCACCTGAAAAGTGGTCTGGATATCCTTCTCTCTTGATGGAACAATGCCCATGGAGTTTGGAGGTGGGAACCGGGCTGTGGAACCTTGTGCCTTCTCTCGTCAAACGATACTTTGATCAGTCTTGGCCAGAGTCTTTGGAACATCACCCTTCTCTGGCGACTTTATGGAATGAATCGTTTATTTCCAAAATGTGTGCACAATTTCCTTTTAAAGGAATTCAAATTGAGGAAGAATTTTCATTGATGGACCACAAAATATATCGATCCATCTATACGCCTGGAAAAGATGTCACCTGGGGACCGACACGTTTTTACCGAGGAGAATATTTGTTGCAAAATAAAAATACAAAGATGGTGTATCCCTTACGTTCCGGTTTACCCACTTTTACGCGTCATCCAATTTTTCCTCCCACCTTTGATCACGTCGTGGTGACCCCTAAATATGATGGAAGTTTGGTGAATATTTTGTTTATCCCTCTTCAACATCCCTATTGTAAATTGCTCAAGGAGTGGTTTCCAGGAGATCGGAATGAATTTGGACTCTTTTTGGTGGGATCGAAACAAAAACTCGTCATGGATTCCCATCTCCGTAAAAAGTTTAATTCTGTGTTGAGATTCAAAAGTTTTAACACGTTTATCAGTTCCTATGACTCGTATTTTGAGGACCAAGATTGCCTCAAGACGTTGCATTTTGAAATGATGACTGAAGCCGATAGCACCGAATTGAACGTGTACTATCCTGAAAACTTTTTTAAATTCATAGGATGCACTACTTTTACAAAGGATGATCGACGGTTTGCTTTGGCAAAACCATCCGATGCAAGAGCTATTCCCCAAAAGACGTTCCAGACAAAGGATGCGTGTGAAGCTTATTTGGAGGAGTTGCACGACCAATTTTTGAAAGGAGACACATTGTGTGAACCTGAAGGATGCGTCCTGTATTTTTGGGATGCCCAAGGATGTTTAGTGGATATTGTGAAAAAAAAATTTCCCGAATATTTGGCGGTCGTGAATCCCGACAAATATCCCAAACAGTATCAAGAGACACTGACCAATCCCTTATTGGCTGAACGGTTTCAAAAGATTCGAAAATTGAAAAAGGATTTGGATACCTCAGTCTTGAAAAAGGCCATTCACGAGTTTTTGAAAAAGGATACCAAAGATCGGAAAGAATTTGCCTTGTATCTGGAAGAAAATAGATTTAAAATTCAAGAGTTTCAGACTCAATTGGATGAAATTGCAGAGAAAGCACGCATGAAAGCCAGAAATATTCGTCAAGAATTATTTTTGAATTATCCCTATATACAAAAGACTATTGCAAACATATTTAGACCCTTGGGAGAGATTGTGGATGAAGAATAAAGATATGGCAGAAAGAGAAACACGTCGAGATTGTGAGAAAATGTTTGTCAAAAGAGCTCTGGAGCGAGAGAGACATATTTTGACAAATTTTTTAACCGAAGTCTACATATCCTTGGATGAAATTGAAAAGTTGATGTTGGATGAACCCAGCTGGGAAATGTCTGCAACATCGAATCGAGTACAAATGGAAAGGGAATATCTCACAAGAATTCTTCACCGGGAGCGGAAAAATATACTGTCTATTTTAACAGGAATTCAATGGTCTTTGGATCATTTGAAAAATTGTTTGGGTGAAAGTGGTACCATCACACCTGAAATTGTAATACTAAACGGAAAGTAATTTAAAAAAAAAAAAAAAAAAAAAAAAAAAAAAAAAAAAAAAAAAAAAAAACTGTATGTTGCATTAATCTTATTTGCACGGAATACATTTATATTGTTTGTCATTACTCTGGTAATCTCGTTGTGTAAACCATATAATCCTTAAAAAAAAAAAAAAAAAAAAAAAAAAAAAAAAAAAAAATTTTTTTTTTTTTTTTTTTTTTTTTTTTTTTGTAATATAAAGAATGTCTTACCACACTTTTCTTCAATCATTGTTTGGAAGCCAGTATACTTTGCATCGATCCTATTTGCATGGAATACATTTATATTGTTTGTTTGTCATTACTCTGGTCATTTCGTTGTGTGCCTACACAACTCATCATATTAATCAAGAAAGTCTAAAGACTTTTGACCAAAGAGTACATACTCTTCGAATGAAATATGCCGCCGCTGAACGTTCCGCTCATGTTTGAGCCGATTCTTGGCAATTATGATGCGCATATTCGGAATTTTATTCATTTTTTGGATACTCGAGTCGATTGCATGCTGATTTACGACGGACCCCTGGATATTCATCAACATATTCGAGAACGGACATTGTATGCTCTCTCGGTACAACATCGACCGACCAAGAAAATCTTGCGTAACGTGTATCCGATCATGCTGGGATCTCAAATAGATTTGGCCATTCGTCATCTGCAAGTGTGTTCCTTTGAAGCGGATATTCCCCCGTTTCGAATGCCTCTTTTCAAGAAGTGGATATTGGTCGTGGTTTCTTTATCATTTGTGGCTTTTTGCGCCATTTACCCTATTTTTTTACGAATGATTCAACTCACACGCATATGGTACAAAAAAAAATGGTTCGTGTGTTTACCTACGATGCCTTGGATCGGGGTAAGGAGTTGAGCTATTACGTCGCAGATTGTCCACCCAAACAACGGGGAGACATGGTGGCGGTGGGCAACGATGGTTCCGAATCTACCGAACAAGTGGATTTCTTTTTTGATCATTGTCCTTACCGGACCGATGCTGCTGCTTACATGGCCCAAGTGTATCAACAGAATCGATTTGATATTGATTCCTTGGTCAATAAAATTGTGGTGAGTCCTGGTCATTTGTTTACCAAACTCTTTGTCAAATATTTGTATGCTCCTCTGCGGAAAGGAAATTGGTCCCTGATTAAATCCAAAACGGCGTTGGTGGTTAAATCCATTGAAACAGGATGTTTATTGCACGTCTTGTCCAGAAAAACGGTTTACTTTAAAGAAGGGAAATCGGCAGGTAAAATGACGGTGACGCCTCATGAATCTCATCGAGAAATTGGATCCAATGGAGAAGTGTTTGTGGAAAAAACCATCGGATGTTATCGAGAAGTCAACATGCAAACGTACCCTCTCAATCCTTACTTGTCGTATCTCATCGTCCGTCAAATGTCCAATAAAGTCAAACATAATTCAGTTCCCTCCTTTCACGATAGTTATTTGGGATTTTTATGCATTTTGGGTTGTTTTGAAACGAAAAATGTGGGAAGAACCACCATGATGGTACGCAACACGGTCGTTTCTACCTGTGATGCGTTGGATCCCGTGTTTCATGATGCCCAGCGCGATGCCTTGTGGACGTGGTTACAATTGGAACCCGATTCCCACATTCACCCTCATTACTTTGTCGTGATCAATGAAGCCTGCGTTCCTGTCACCGTGGCTTGTTTTCAACGCATTCAACTCGAAGCTCTCAAACAACAGTTTCAACAGGTGGAATGTTTTACAGAATCCAATTTCATGTACATACGTTATAAAGTAGGATTACTCTTTAAACGTTTACCGGGAACGGATGTTTGGGTGACTCCCAAGGACATGATGTTTTGGGCTCGGAAATTGTTACAACTCCATACGATGGAAGAGCTCATTGACCGTTTTGGATATGATTTCATTACCAGTTTTCATGTGGATTTGAATCCCCTTTTCATGCACAATGCGTTTCCTAAAAACACATTGGCTTTTAATGCGCTTAAAAATGCCGTGTTGGCGACCGATGCACGGTATGCTCACTATTTTATGGATAGTTTATCAGCCTATGCTCGTCAATTGACACCGTATCATCAAATCGTTCAAGAGCCTGTACAAGATGGAATTTCACCGCATTTTGCTCTCCGTGTACCTCATGTCGTGGTATCTTATATGAGTTTCTTGGGATGTACTCAAGAAGATGGAATAGTGTGTCGTCAAGACGTGAACGCCTTTGATTGTTGCCGATTTTACACGATACGGATTAAAATAAAATCCGATGGATTAGTGATGTTTCATCCTGTGCAGGGAGACGCGGATGAGACCAGTCTCGTAGGGACGGTGGTGCATTTTGGAGAGACTCTGTTACAACTGGAGCCCTTTTCCATTCACGTACGCACCGTTCCCATCAAGGACCAAGTGATTCAATTGCATTTCAATAAACCTCCCTTTCGAGTGATTCAACACTATTTATCAGCTCACACGTTAAGTATTTGCTTGGAACAAGATCATTGGGCGAGTACGGGCGATAAATTGTGTAGTTTCCACGGTCAGAAAGGAGTGCTACGTCTCATGAAAACATTACCGTTGTTGGATGAACGGATTCAACCCGACTTGTTGGTGAATCCCTATAGTTTGTTTCGAATGACTCCTGGACAAATTTTAGAAGGGGTCACACGGGGAGAGGGAAGAGATGCTCAAACGGTACGCAACACGGATGGTCAAATAGTACCAGACGCCAAGGCTTTTTATGCCAAAACATTTTATTTTCCAATTGCCTATTGGAGCTCGGAACATTTTTATGCTCCCAGCGAATGTACGATGGATAAAATTTTACATCAAGCCGTCAAAGGACGATCCCGAGGGGGAGGCATGCGTTTGGGCAATATGGAATTGTTTAACGGTTTACGGGGCAATGGATTAGCGGCATGTTTTGAAGAAAAATTTTTTGAACACGGGGATCGAATCCCAAATGAACACAATCCCACGATCAGTTTACCCAAATCAGTGGAATTGGTGAAGGAAGATGCCCGATTTTTCAAGTGTCATTTGAAATATCAAGCCAATTCGAGTGTAATCATGCGAAAATAAATTTAAAGTGATCTCTAGTTGATCCAATGAAATGGGTCAAAAACTTTAAAAATTTGGGTCGACTTTTAAAGTTTGGACTTTAAAAATCTCAAACTTTTAAAGTTTTTTGGTACACAAAGAAAAAGGTACCAAAAAACTTTAAAAGTTGGAGACTTTTAAACTCCAAACTTTAAAAGTCTGGCAATTTTTTAAAGTTGAAGGTCATTTTATCCAGATTTGGCGGGGTCCATTTTAAAAGTGCTGCTCATGTGTTTTTCCGTTTGGAAACCAACTTTTTTTTACAGTCGTTACAAACTATGTAGCTGTCGAACGGAAAAAATACTTGAGCACCTCGTTTGCTCAACTATTTTTGCCGTTTGACTGCTACACACCAAGATTTAAAGTGACTTACAGTAACTTGAAAAAATATATGAGCACCCCTTTTGCTCAACTATTTTTGCCGTTTGACTGCTACACACCAAGATTTAAAGTGACTTACAGTAACTTGAAAAAATATATGAGCACCTCGTTTGCTCAACTATTTTTGCCGTTTGACTGCTACACACCAAGATTTAAAGTGACTTACAGTAACTTGAAAAAATATATGAGCACCCCTTTTGCTCAAGTATTTTTGCCGTTTGACTGCTACACACCAAGATTTAAAGTGACTTACAGTAACTTGAAAAAATATATGAGCACCTCGTTTGCTCAACTATTTTTGCCGTTTGACTGCTACACACCAAGATTTAAAGTGACTTACAGTAACTTGAAAAAATATATGAGCACCTCGTTTGCTCAACTATTTTTGCCGTTTGACTGCTACACACCAAGTTTTAAAGTGACTTACAGTAACTTGAAAAAATATATGAGCACCTCGTTTGCTCAACTATTTTTGCCGTTTGACAAACAACCTTAAATTTTAATGTGTCACAGTCAAACAGAAAAAAAACTTGAGCAAGAAAAACACTCTCTCACTAAAAAAAAAAAAAAAAAAAAAAAAAAAAAAAAAAAAAAAAAAAAAAATTTTTTTTTTTTTTTTTTTTTTTTTTTTTTTTTTTTTCATAGGTTTAGTTTAGAGTTGGTGGTCCAGTCTTTTCTTGTACCAATCTCCTTTCCACTTCTTCAGGAAAAAAGTTTGCTAGTGTACGTTCCAAGCAATGAGGTTTTCCCTTCACTACTACTTTTACATACGGTGAGGGACAGACACACAGGTATTCATCTCTGCTTTTATACATAAACACTCCATGTTCACACACATCCGGATTCAAAGTATTACATTCGGGGCCTGACCAAAATGTAGCATCCGTACAGAGGCACATCCAATAAGGAACAGGATTCTTGGCCAACATCACCATGCCTCCTTTTTCCATATTGCATTTTACAGGTTCATCGGATTGCAACACACATACTCCTCCCACACAACGTACTGATTTTTCCACACATAAAAAGCTGCAATCATCCACGCATTTGATGGGTTTAGCTGCACAATTTTGTTGGAAAACTGGAATTTGAATTTGAATACGGGACTTGGTTTCAGGTACAGTAGATGTCATATTCATCCATACAAATCCAACCCATAATAATAGGAAAAGACACCACGCAGACCACATTCTTTTCTTACCCAAAGTCAAGATGGAACGTTCTATCGATCATCACGAATCTCAAAGGCCTCGACCTTCAGCTGGTTTAAGCCGTGTCACGAAATGGCGGGATGCTTGGACGGCTTGTTCTACCGTGGTGGAAGGATTTTCTCCCACCAATTTGAAAAATTTTCATCTTGTGTTTGGCCAGTGGGTCTCCATTCTCAACTGGATTTTTGGAAACCCCATTCACCCTTTGAGGCAATACGTTCCCTATTTTTATTATTGCAATGAACCCAACGGTCCCAAAGAAATTTTGCACATGTACATGGATCCCACTATCGGGGAGAACAATGAACGATTTATTCACATTTTTTTCAATTTGTACGACTTTAACAAGATTCGGCGGGACTACTGTGATAATGTGAACCGAAATAATCACATGTTGGTAGATGAAGCACGAGGCACGATCAATTTTTCCGTTTTGGAAGAGACCATCCATAATCCAGCAGAATATTTCCAACACATTACCACTTGGCAAATGTTATTTCTGTATACATTGCACTTGATGGCTCACTGGGATACGTACGACAAGTATAATCATGCCCATTACGATACACACATGCGACTCACAGATTCTGAATTTTACAACTTGTATTTTTATGGACAACTCGTCTATCAGCATCAATAAAGAACTATGCCCAGACGAAGAGCTTCTCCGTCCAGGGGACCCAGTAAAGTTCCAATTCTCTATGTATATGAAATGTTGACGGATTTTACCTCTCAAAACCCAGAGGACATGAAAAAATTGGTATCCATGGGTTATTTGGAAAGTATCGCTGTAGACCTCCAATCACTCGTTCCCGTGACCAAACTGAAATCGTTTTTTCGTCACGCCAAAACATTTACAGAATTTAAAGCAAATTACTTGCAGACCATCCCGGATGAATATTGGATAAACACCTTGCATGAAAATCCACGGGTCATGCCCTATATTCGTCGTTATTTATCCACGTCTCCACCCTCGTCCCGATCTCCAAGCCCACGAAGACGTCTCAAGATGAAAGCGTTTGTTGGACCAGCTCGCATGAGTGATGTATCGGACGATGAATCGGTCATTTCGATTGATCCACTAAACGATGAATGTGATAACACCAACGTCAATTTGCCCAAACCTTTATGTCAGGGCATTCGACGAGTGTGTCGTTATTACGATAAAGACCGAAGATATCGACCCTATGATAGAGATAGCAGTGAAAATGACCAATATGCTTTTAATTTATCTTATAGTTAAACAATAAGAGGATTTTCCAAAGGATTATAGGCTAAAGGAAGCATGGTTTTAATGCGATCACTGTAATGCCATATATAGGGTGGAGGGGATAAATGGGTGGAGAGTTCATTGTTTAAAGACAACAGGATAGATCGGGATGTGCAAGGAGCCAAGTGTCCTCGCAACACACGAATAGGAAATACACTGCAACATTCGGGAGGTCCAAAACAGGATCGCAGGTCAGGAGGGATGGGAACGCGAGAGACTGGAACCGAGTCGTAGTCGTAAACCCATAAACGAAGAAATTGAGGTAAAAGGCGTGTACATTCCATCAAATTAAAACCCAACAAGGGAGCCAATTGAGGAAGATTAAAATTTAGCAAGGTGATGAAATGGTACAATTCTTCTTCAAAACTCTCACTCGTCTCGTTTCGAAGGGCGTCTACGTACGAACGACTCAGTTTAATGCGTTGACATTCTATAGGCAAGGTATCAGTGAGTAATTGATCCATCTCATGGACTTGACACTGATGTTCATTCCCCACCAAATAGGATAAGCGGTATGGACTCGAATGTTGAATTAATTCATGCATAGGGTCATGAGTACGTCGATCGAAAGAATGAACCACATGGGAAGAAGAATCGACAGGAATCATTTTGTAATAAATGTCCATCACCACAAACTTTTGCAAAACGGGATATTTGTGTTTTGATAGCAAGTCGAGAACCAGAGCCTTGTATTCAAGAGCCATCATAAACTTTATTGTAAAAAAAAAAAAAAAAAAAAAAAAAAAAAAAAAAAAAAAAAAAAAAAAATTTTTTTTTTTTTTTTTTTTTTTTTTTTTTTTTTGGTACTGGTTTCAAATTTTACCAAACATGTGCTTATGGCAACAACTGTAAAATAAATTTTACATTAGATTTTACAGTTGATACCATAGCCATCATAATAAATGGCTTGTTACCACATTATTTTTTTCATTCATTTACTCCACGGTATTTCCTAAACGAGCTACCCACTCCCCTACAATATTATTACGAATGTGATTATTGGGCATCAAATGACAAAACTCTTGCAATATGTGAATGAGACTTTTGTGACCACTTTGGCACAACAATTCATGTGTTTCTGTATCAAAAGCTTCATCCGGTTCATTCAAAATACATCTTTTCCCCTTCTTTTTCTTTTGGTGAAAAAATAAATTAAATTCCAATTTCAAGTAGCGTATTACGTCTCGTAACGTCTTTTTTTGCATGACACGTCGCCATTTCTTTTCATTCAAATGTGGTTTATGACCTTTGAGACGCACCCGGTTTTCCACATTAAAATCACCGATATCACACAACACTGGATGGTGATCCGTATATAAAAATAAAAATTGTTTCAAATCGGGTACCGCGCCTCCCATTTGGTAACAGACGGCACAAAAAAACACCACGAGAGCATAGACTGTCTCTTTAAATTGCACTCTTTGAATCTTTCGAGGAGCATACAATTGAATCGATTGATGAAACATGCCAATGGTGTAGCCGGAGGATTCTCGAAAATGACCTGCAAAGGGTAACACGTATTCTGATCCCAACCATGCACACATTTCAATCATTTCATGAAAATGTTCTGGAATATCACACGATTGGTTGATGGTATAAGATTTCCAAACAGTGGACCGACTCGCATACAAGCAATGAAACCGGTCCTTGTTAAAATTATTCAAGAGCAACAAACAAGGTTTTTTGGGATGAATTTCGCAATCCGATGCGGTGAAATTGACATTGTCAATGTGCCGAATTATACTTCGGACGCGATCTTCGGGTCGGACGTGAGATTTAGAACTCATTTGATCTTTGTTTATTAACCAAGCATTATGAACCGAAAGTATGTATGTGTATTGGATATGGACGAAACTTTGGGGTTTTCAACTGGGGAAACGTTTCACGTGCGACCTAAATTTCAGACGTTGATCAACTTTTTAAAATTGATTCAGGCCGACATTATTTTATGGAGTTTGGGGTCGGACGATTATGTACACCGAGTGGTGAATGGGTTTTTACCCGAACTCGTCCAACATCTTTTTAAACTTTTTGCACGCTCAGAATGCAACTATTCCAAAACCTATTACCAATATACAAAGGCTTCAGCCCATATACGAGACATGTATGGGGAGCCCATTTTTTAATAGCGGTCGATGATAAAGTGAGTGAAAATATGGACGAACAATATGATTTACGCATTTACGTGCCACCGTATACCAAAGTCAACTCGTGTGACAAGGAATTGTTGCAAGTGTGCGAAAAAATAATTAATGGTATTGCCGAACTGATTCGGTAAATATAAAGACATGTATAGTGTAGAGCAATTTCTCATCAAGATTCAAAATTTGCAAACCCAATGGATTTGCTTACGATGGCTACAAGCGCATGATGCCGCTCGACCCAACATTGGGCTGGAATATCGTCACAAAACGCTTCGAACCCTTCCCATTTATTAACAAAGCATAATGTACTGGATTTTATTGTTGTTGTATTCTCTCCTTCTTCTTTTATATGCATGGCAGTATCCCTCTCCCACCTTTCCAAATGGCCCTTGTTGATGGCCGACGATTCCACGACCCCACCGTCCGTTGTCAAGACACACACGATTGTGATGCGCATCACATTTGTCTGAATCAAACATGCCTACCTCAACTCTTGCGAGGGGAAGAATGTGATCCTCTGACGGGAGACTGGACGCTCGTATCCATTCAGGGCAAATCGTTGGTGGCTTGCATTTGCAAATATCCCCGATTTTATCCATCAAAAACATTATGGGGGAATTGTGACGTGGATGTCACGTGTCAACCGTACGGACATTACAATGTACATACGAAACAATGTGATTGTTTGGAGGGTTTGTACCCTTGAACCAGCCAAACCCAAGTGTCAAAAGCTACCGGTTGTAGAGCGTATGAT
>BMAO01000673.1:0-158266 GCA_019973975.1 Trichonephila clavata | reverse complement strand
CGTTGAAAGTTCTACTCTTGACATATTTCATAAACTAGCGTTATTGAAAACAATAGATTGGACTGTACGTTAGTAATCACCTCATTGTTTTAAACCTTGTTGCTGACCTTGTATTTTTCTGGGCTTTTTTCTTCTGGGGATACGTAAATGTGGGAAAGTTTTGTTAAAAAGTTTAACAAAAGAGAGCTCTCATCTAATTAATCCATAATCACTTATTTTGATAATAACCTTGAATCTCTACGACAACAATAAAGCAAAACTGAATTACTATTTTACGAAGGGAAATAAACCCTGAAATAATCTTATGCCACATCATTCAAAATCAGAATTTTATTTTCATTTTTTTCTGTTTCTTCTCTCAGCATTGTATCAAGAAATATTTTTACTAGCTAGTTTCCAATATAAAGCAAGTAAAATAATAGAAAATTCAAAATGTTTTAAATTCTGTACTTGACGTTGCATTGTTGAATAAAATATTTTAAGCAGAAAAACGGTAAATATTGTTGAGTGCTGGAATATTCTTCCGTATAATTTATAATATGAGCAATATTTTACTGCGTACGCTTTTATGCATCAATTTCTTTAAAGGAAATATATAAATCATACTTTAAGTCTTATCATATAAAATTTAAAGATACTATGTTTTACAAAGAAATAATATCTGAGATTTAGAGTTTTTAATAAAAATAAATTTAGTTAAATGCTAGAAGTGGAAGCATATTGTTTGAATATTAACATTTTTTAAAATAAAAAACATGATATGCTTGGTAATTTTTACTACAGAAGCATTTATAGGGAAAATAAACCTACTTTATGTGAATGTTTATACATACATATATATATATATATATATATATATGTATATATATGTATATATATGTATATATATATGTATATATATATATGTATATATACACTGGTGTGCAAAAATTAAGGACGAAGTCGAAAATTAGCATATCAGCTGAACGAAGAGGCAGAGTGGACAGAAAGACCAATCAGGAGATTAAGTGAGGTGATGTACGGTAGCACATGCGCAGATATGCAGATAGACGTAATGGGGAGTTTCTGAGTAGTAAAGCATGTTGTCGGTGTAAGATTAGTATTTCTGGCAAAGAGATTGCACACCGTATAGCAGTTAAAATCACACCGAGTTGCTGCCTCAGCGAGAAATGGTGAATAATCAATCTGATAGACGACATCTGGATGCTTTTATCCGAGGTCGAATCATTGGGAAGTTGGAGGAAGGTCGCAGTGTGACAAGTGTGGCTGCAGAGTTCGGAATTGCTCACAGCATCGTTTCACGACTTTGGAGACAATTTCGAACTACAGGAACAGCTATCCGGGGTTCAGTAGTGGTCGTCCAAGAGGAACCACACCCGCAGATGACCGGTATATTGCCTTACAGGCCAGAAGAAACAGGCGGCAGACAGCGGGAGAAATCGCTAGACACACGACACAGGCGACTGGACGACCAATATCGCGTTTTACCGTGGCCAGAAGACTGCACGGTGGTGGTCTGTTTGCACGACGCCCTGTACGGTGTGTACCTCTAACGCCTACCCATCGGAGAAGGCGTTCTCTGTGGTGCCGGTAATACCGGAATTGGAGAGACAATGAATGGGACGAGTACTCTTTACAGATGAGAGCAGATTCAGTCTGAGTAGCGATTCTCATCGCATACTCATCTGGAGAGAGCGGGGAAGCCACAATCATCCCTCGAACATCATTGAAAGGGACAGGTATGGAGCTGGCGGTGTTCTCGTTTGGGAGGCATCATGCTTGGTAGTCATACAGACCTTCACATCTTCGACGCAGGTTCAGTCAACGGGACCCGTTATTGTAACGAGATTCTTCTTCCATATGTGCGTCTTTTTAGAGGCGCTATGGGTCCGCAGTTCCTTTTCATGGACGACAATGCACCATGTCATCGCACAGTAGCTGCCGAACAGCTCTTAGAGAGTGAGGATATTGAACGTATGGATTGGCCGGCACGATCTCCGGATCTCAATCCCATCGAGCATGTATGGGATTTTCTAGGCAGACGCCTGGCAGCTCGTACCTTACCACCAGTAACGATTCCGGAGCTTCGATTGGCGCTGCAAGACGAATGGGCAGCAATGCCTCAACAACTCATTGACACCCTCATTCTCAGCATGGGCAGACGCTGTGAAACCTGCCTAGCAGTCAGGGGAGATCATATCCCCTACTAAAGACCTGATATTTCTTGCTGGACACCCATCACAGGATGTTTCGGCCTTCAGTCGCATTGCGCTCCATGCTACTTTTTCAATAAAGCTTCTTTTAATCCTCTGATTTCTCTTTTAGTAAGTGTTGCTTACATTACTCATGTCCTTAAGTATTGGGGATCTTACGGTATTAAATGTGTTGATTTGGAATGCTTTTGTACAATGTTATATTGAAAAAACCGTCTCGTCCTTAATTTTGCACACCAGTGTATATGTATATATATATATATATATATATATATAATATATATATATATATAGTAGATATAAATTTTAGACGGGTCTAATCCACACAGTTTCATTTGTGGAACTATCCACCATGTAATAATGTGGCATTAAGGCTTAGAGCAGGGGTGGACAACCTTTTTGGTAAGAGTGCCACTATATCTGATATTAAATCATTACGTGTGCCGCCTTCAACTTTTCCAACAAACAAAAAGATATATAAAGATGAGAAAATGTTACTTATTGGCTAATGGAATTTTTCGCCAATAGCACATATTTTTGTGCAAGTCAAAGTAGTGAAAATTTAAAAATAATATAATAAATACTTAAGTTTGATTGTTAATAGACTTTTTACTTAATTTTATAAATTTTTTTTAGGTACATGATAAAAAATGAGTAACCTTAAACGTTTAATTCTAATTTATTATTAAACAGTCAGTATCTGCTTAATGTGGCTTTTGAATTTGTAACTTTTTTACAAAGTCATCTATATAAGGATTAGTTCTTGAAGATGCTAACAAAATTAGGTTGTTTTAGGTGTATCTCAGTTATAATTTTGAGTGATATTATAATTATATATATTATATGTTCGTATATATATAATAGAAAGCATTTATTCACAAACTTATGTTGATCCCAAACTACAACAATATCCGACAAGCCGAATCGTGTAAATTTGGAAAATTGCCTGTCGGTTCAAATATCCAACATTCAATATAATTTAGATCACTTGAAAGCAAATATTTAGAATTTATTTCAACTCATGTCTAGTATGGTGCTGTAGGTTAATAATTCCGCTTTGAATTTCAGGTGGGTAAAAATGAACGTCTTGTAGAGAAATTGAAAAATAATTTATGAAAAGATAAGCATTTTTTTATCGTCTTGAAAATAATCTAACCTAGCTCTGAATTAATCCTGCAAAATGAATATTAAATTTTTAAATCTATTATAGTTCGGAGAATTGTTAACTTTGGTAGATAGTTAATAATATGCTCGACCTGTTTTTTCATCAAAATAGAGATAAAGGTGCCAAAGTTTGTTTACAATAGATATATGACCAAATAGGGTAGGAGTAAAATGCAATCTTTCCCCTGTAAGCTTAAATTTTAATTATTTAAATACCTCATAATATCGGTAAGAAAAGCTTAATCCCATAGTCAATCTTCATTCTTGAGCAGAAAGCACTCAACGGGCAGTTCCTTCCAGATATTTTAAAACACGCTCCCTCAAATTCCAAAATCTCGCGAGTGCACTTCCTTAAGAAGCCAGCGCACACAACAGGGAAGGAGTATTCTTCACATGATAATTTTCTATTGTAATTCAATTAATTGCGTTTTAAAGGAATTTTGAGGGTTTTTTGGCCGAGACAACCGTATTTTAATAAAACTGTAAAAAAATATTATTTTTGATTATATTTTCAAATATTTCAATAATTTTCGCATGCCACTTGTGAGGGAAGCACTCTCCCTTCCCTCAGTGTGGGGAGGTCGGAAGAAAGATTAGCCATGTTCTAAAACACTTAATTTATTTACAGCACAAAAAACACAACACAAGTTCGCTCAATCCAAGTTAAGAGATGCACTCAATTAATATATATGAGGACAATTAACGAGGTATGCGAGATATGAGACGACTTTAAATACTTTAGTACACTTACTTAATTCAATAGTTCTGACTTCTTAGCTATCTAATCAAAAATCAATCTCAAGTGACCGATCGTCGCTTTAAGTAATACAATTATCAATTACTAAATATCCACACCTCACATTCAATTTGATTAATCACTGCTTCGCTAGCCCAGTCTCTCCTATATATATCTCTCTCTAACCTAAAAGCCTAGACATTATATAGTAGTCATAATTTGCATGTTCACATTCTCTTCTTCGGAGGAAGCTCTCTAATAAAATAATTTTGGAGGACCAAAAAAATTCCCCAAGAGGACTGTTAGTGGAAAATTACGGATTGAGCTGTCACACACTGTTACAACTCCGCCTTGCCACACTGTGGCATGCGTGCCGTGGGTTGGCCACCCCTGGCTTAGAGTGTAGTTAGGGTGTCATGGCTTTGGATGTCGTGCGATAGCATGATACCTCTGGTTCATATTCAGAACACTCTGTTGTCTCAACAATACTAAAAGGATGTGCTATGACAGGGGAAATTCCCTTCCTTCTGAAAAGGCCCAGTGCCCCTTACCAGTAGGATGACATACAACCGTACACTGTAACATGCTGTGCAAGATGTACAGATGCTTCTCTAACCCCCATTTCACAATTCTCTCACCAATTTAACAAGTCTGAGGCGTGATTGGACGTGACTGAATGCTGCTTATATACCCTACCACCACCACTACATTTATTATACGAAAGATGGCAATGGGTTGACAGGGAACGCAAACTATCCGTACTGTTATTGACTCTAAACCTTAACGTGTTGCTTCGTGTTTCGCCATCTTGAACTATCGCTACTGAACTGATCTTTTATTCACACTGTGATATTAGTATCATTTCAAGATAAACATAACTTATTGTTTATTGCTGTCTCTCACTCTGTTTGCCGAGGTTTTTCTTCACTTTCTGGACACTTTTACTCGATATTTCAGTTCCAATGCCCCGTAATGAATATTGCATTAAAGGGATAGTTAGAATGTACAAGTGATATTGATCCAAAATGATTTTTAATTAGATTTTCATTCCGAAAAGAAAAATTTAATTAATAAAATTTGTTTTCTTTTTAAGAGTGTCTTATTTTATAGAGTTCAGTTTCTAAGGACATTTAACACTAGAAAGACTGAAACTTAGTATATACCTATATTGCCCCAAAGCAGTCAAAATAACTGCATTGTGAAAGAATAACTAATGTGTAAGAAAAATTGTTTAAAATTAACTTTTAATGTTTTTATATTATTTACAGTCATATAACAAGTTGTTAGTAAATATTAACAATAAAAAAATTTACTTCACTTCGGAAAAAAACATATTCTAAAAATTTCTAAGAAATGGTGTAATTTTTTACGCATAATTGTTTTTCTAATTGAAATTAAAAAGCAGCCAAAATGACTTCCTTGAGCAATCTAGTGTTAAAGGTCTTTTCATCATATATCTTATCACTTGTCAATTTGTTTGCAGCGCCTTATCGAAATATATTGCTCTAAAATTCATGACAAGTAATACGCAATGCAGCTAAAATCAGAAGCTATTTTAATCTCTTTGTTTTCACAAACAAAAACATACAAAGTTAATGGTTTCACTTACTTGTATGTTGAAAAATTGTATTTTTGTTTGTAAAAAAAACTCTAATGTATAAGAAATTATTCATGAGCTTTATATATATATATATTATCTCATTATTCTTAAGTATTAGAAAATTCCTTAAGAAATTAAAACGTAATGGAACATTAGAAGATCAAACTGGAAGAGGCTGTGAGGTAATTTTGAATTCTGAGAAAAGAACCTCATATTAAATAAAGATTGACCCGAAAAATAGGTTTTGAGTAAGTTATTGATTTTTGGTAGTTCTATTTCTGCTGAAACAGACTGTTCATAGAGTCTTTAGAAAAGTAGTTTCACATTTACTGAAAATTAAAAATAAAACTCTATATTAATAACGTAAATAGAGAAAGGAAACTAAAATTTGCAGGGGATCAAATTTGCAACTCATTTAGAAATTAGAACAGTTTTGAAACAAGGGTGCATTGTATTGAATGGAACTTCAATATTTTTACAATGATGGAGGACGAAAGGTGTGGTGAAAGGTAAACACTGAGTTCCGTTCAAGGAATACAATTGTAGCCATGAAATATAGAGGTAGATTAACATTGCGTGTGGTTATTTTAACGTTTTACTGTAAAGCAACCCTAAAGATATATTGGCGACGGATGATGGTCAAGTGACGAAGACGACTCCTGAGCTGTCACCCTAACTCCGAACTTCCACAGTATTCCAACAAGAAGATTTTGAGAACATGCATCATAAGATGAATACATTTCGAATCGCTTAGAAAATCTGGAATAATAAAATAAAATGTCATTTTATATGTCAAACAAATTTAAAAAGGGAGTTATAGTGAAATATTTGAAAAAATATTTTGTCTCTTTATAAAATTACTAGCTGACCCGGCCCGGCGTTGCACGGGCTTTAACCTAGTGTATTACTTAATCTCCATGTTAATTTCCTCCTTTCTTTCTGACGCCAGCACTTTTGTGTGGGTGTGAAGCGTACGACGTGAGTGCAAGGCCCATGAGTGCGTATCAATGGTTTTCTCGTTTAACATTTTCCCTTCTCTTCACAAAATCAGTACTTCCAATATAATTTTTCGAAATTACTTTTACTTCTTTGTTTCTTTCCTCTTCGCTTAGCCCGACGTTGCACGGGCTTTTACCGAGTGAATAACTTAATCCGCATGGGAATTTCCTGTTTCCCTCAGGACGATAGCACTTATGTGTGTGTATGCGCGATGTGAGTGATTTCTTTATCTATGTCATTAAAACTCCCTTTTTCGAAATCTGTTCTTGCGTTGGTGTGGTATGGTGTGGTAATTAGGAGAGATGGGTGAAAGCTCAGGTGTCGTCCTCGTCACTTGACGATGGTTGAAAATTTCGAGGTCCGTCGCCAAAAACTCTCGAATAGGCGAACAGTGCGAATTTATAAAAATTATAATCAAGTTTAGAATATATCTGTACTAAAAATGCATTCGTACAAAAGGCAAAAGATATAATATCTTTAGTGTATACTTATGATACAACCATGATTTCATACGAAAAACATAGACTGTATTAAAGGTACTTAATCGGTATTTTTGTAAAGAAAAATGTACAAGAGACAGAAAGGAAACAGTTAAAATACATTGAACGCTAAAATTATTTTAAATTTGTTTGTTCATATTTCCTTTGGAGGCAATAATTAGGAATAAAAGCAGAGGAAATGCTACATAGCATTTTTACCCAAAGCATTTTCAACCAATAATCTCAGAAATCTTTAAAATAAGTTCAAATATTAAATATTAAAAAAAAAGTTTGGCCACAACTAAAATGTAGACGCTTTTTCTTCGTCGTTGAAAGTAACACATTTTAATTATTTGCGACTGATAAATAGACGATAATCATTTCGCTTTGATGGAATTATGCTCTTTTTTCGGTCACAGGATGCAATTATGTCGATTTATGATGAATTTGTTACATTCCATTCATTATTATGTTACATATAAGGAGTTAGCTGACCACTAGTTAAGACACATTATATTTGATACTGAATCTTTTTTAGGTAGCATTTTCATTCGTTTTGCTATAACACGATTCATTTATCATTAAGTGTTTCAAGTTCTAAGGCAACACTTCTCTTAGTTCCTGTGCAATTCTCCAGAGAGCACAAAATAGGTTTTTGTTTACTCTCTACGTAATCCTAAATGTGAGTTATCGAATTTGCCAATGGGATAAACTGTTTCCCACATGTTGAAGTAGCAAAGTCTTAAAGTTCATACACCTCAATTGAACTGATAAGATTCCCATTAAGGTAATCTGTATGAACATCTGTTATTTGTAAGAAAAATTAAACTACTACATTATATATAAACTCGAAAATTAAAATGTTTCCACTCTTAAATTTATTGATAATTTTCTGATCAGTTTTCAGTTTTTTTTAGATTAATGCAAGTTTAAAATTTCATATTTCTTTTATTTTCACTATTTACATAGTGAAGCCTACGCTGCTTTATAGTGTGACTTTAATAATTCACACTCATTTATATATAATGAAGGCTGATGATGAAATAAAGTTTTTTTTTATTATCAAATCCTTTAATTTTACTTTAGACTGAGTATTTCAATTTGTATAAATGGGAATTTCTACACCTTTATTTCCTGTTATTGTTAAGATTTGTTAAAAGTTAATAACTATTAAAGAAACTTCAGATTCTGGAATTATATTCTGCATATCTTAATTCAATTCTTTTAGTATAATAGCTATCAGTAGATTATTTTCTTTTTACACGTTATGTGGGGTAAGTCTAAAACGTTATTTTTGTTACATATAATGATTAAAATTTTAAAAAAAATAATTGATTACAGATGCTGTAAGGAGTATATTCTCTCTGTTTTAAAACTTTTGTGTGATCTTTTATAGAAAAACTTTCTTTTGAGAAAATAAGATTTAGCTCCATCATTATAAGTTCATTGAGAATTAAACGTTCATTCTGAAAAGATATCAGTTCATAAAAAAAGGTAAAATTATATATTTCATCAAATGGAACGATAAATAATGAAAAGGTAGATGAATTTCTGTCGATTACATGCAACATTACTCAAAAAACCAGTCGCCAATAATGGAAATTTTTAAATTAGCAGATTGATGTAACATTGTTTTTAAGATAGTTTTCCATTTAATATTTATAATATAGTTTAAAATGTTTGAAAAGAAAATGTTCGGGGGAAAAAAGGTTTTTCCTCTTTCATATTTTTTTTTCTTTTATTCCTAAAAAAAATTGTATGTTAGCATTTTTTTATATTTAACGCCGAACTTTTATGTGTGATCCATCCGAATTATTTTATACATCTGCAATATTTAACTATATTTGGACGTTTTTTTTTTCACGTCTTATCTGAATATAATCCATCTTGACTATTATTAAAAATTCTCAATATTGGACCTCGAGTTGAATTATTATTTATTAATGCTGCAATAAGGCTACTAGCGACGACCTTCGTAATTTTGTACTGCAGTCAAATAGCGAAAATGACACCTATATATATATATATAAGTTGGGATACCATGCCCAAAACTTCTCCACCACGTCAAGTGAGCTTTGTGTTACACAATATTGAAAGAATAATTACTGATCACTGTGAGTGTGTGTGTGTGCTTAGAATATCCCTCGATTCAAACTACTTCACTCTCTAGTTTGAACACATAAGAATTTTAATAAGTAATATGTTCTTTTTTTCTAAAAGACACCATTATTTGAATCGTTGAGCAGATGTACTCAAGAGAAATGCAGTTTCCTTACCAAATTATAATATCAGAGCATTTATTAAAACAACAATAATGTGAGTACTTACAATTAATACTATTATTTTCTTCATCATCATTATTAAAATATCTCTCCGATAAAATTATACATTTCTTTCCCGAATTACTATTTTTTTAGTATATTTCATTTTAAATCGTAAGCATTTCAAAAACTTCAATTTTAATAAAATTCCTGATCAAAGATGGAATTTCTGTACACCCCCGAGGATATATTATAACAGGTTTAGTTGGAGCTTTATTGAATGGATGGGAAATATAAAAAATATATAATAACTATAGGATTTTCAATAAAAAAAGCTATCTATTATCCTCTTGTTAATTTCTCCGTAGTACGAAGCAGAAATCAAAATTTAAATAATTATCTTTACTAGTTTTACAGTTTGTAGCAACGTTTTGCATATGTTTGTGTAAAAAGCTGACCATTGCATTTGGTACATTTTTAATGAAGATGAAGATGTAAAACTGCTTTCTCAGTAATAGTTATAGAAGGTTACGCAGAAAAGTGTTTATATTTTAATAACATAGGCAGAGGCTTTTTACATGGGAACACTTCTGTTCCTTTTCTTCACAGCTGCATCATTTCAAAGTATTTTCCTAAAAGTCTATGCTATCGCACTACATTAAAAAAGCTCCAGGAGTAAAATCTTTTAATAATTTCGAAAACAATAATCAATTTCATAAAATCAGAGGTGTTATCAGATGTGAAAAAACACTCTCAATTCGTTTTTAATTTTAGGAAACATTATATATATGAATCAACTTTGAAAAATTTTAACATGAAAATGTTCTCAAATTTTGAATATAAATTTGAGACTTCATATTATACTTCGTTCTCGGTTTGTATTAAATGTTTCCAGTAAGGCTTCATTGCCTTTTGATCCGTTGACCACGATTCTTACTTTCCACAGTGATTACGGATCATCACAAATAAATATCCAATTATTTCTAATACGATATAGCTCAAATAGAACTTTTTTCCCCAGAACTAGTATCCAGGAACACGCTGAAATTTTTTCCTCCTCAAGTCTTAATTAAAACGATGAATAAAAATCAGAGCATTTGGAACAGTTCTATTTATCCTCCCCCTGCTCTACTTTCGTTTTTTTCTCTTTCTGTGTAACGTTACGCTACCTTTATACATGCAATTCTTTTCTACTCGTTTTCCATGTGTAATTATTTGTTACTGAATTTTATGGATTGAATAACGATAGAGACTCTAGAACTTGGGTTCTTGCACCCACATCAGATAAGGCTTTCGTAATGCCCTTCCCTCTTTCTCTAAAAGTCGTTTCTTCTTGCTCGACAGCCATGAATGATGATTAGTTGTATGAGATGACGTCATCCAGTAGCAACATCTCTATGAAAGCGAATTTGCAACCTTCAATGATTACAACTCGAGGGTTTTCTGATCTTTTGTTGTGACCTACATTGTAAGCAATTTCTTGTGACAATCCTTGGCATCAGTGTCTCGATGTGTGTTTTTTTTCCCTTCCTGATCTAGTAATGGTTGAATAAATAAACCCGATGCTTGGAATAAAGCTCCATTTTCAGGATATCGGTTGCTTGAAAAGTAGATTTTTATATATTTGATCTTTTTGTTAAGGTGTTGGTATTATTTTTCGTGAAGGTCCTTTTTCACAGTGCATAATTATTAAGAGTATGGAAGATAAGCCGATTATATTTGAAAACTTCAGATTTGAAAGAACAGAAAAAAATCATTTCCAAATCAAGAGCAAGTAGAATATTCTAAAATAAAAGTACTTTTATGACCTCCACAGACATACCTTTTTCCCCCAAGCTCACATAATTCCTGAAATTGATTATTTAACAAATTCAAGATCAATTAATAAGTTATCTAATAACTAGTTTTGGCCCTCTCTCTCTCTCTCTCTCTATATATTATATATATATATATATATATACATATTTATTAGTCTTCTTTTAAATTTATTTACTGCTATATATATATATGTTTCCTTGAAACAATAAAACTAAAATTTTTCTGGTGTGCATCAACGGCGATAAAGTAATATATATAAATATAAATATAAATATATATACCAACACACACAAACAATCTATAACTTAATAAAAAAGGACAAAGATTCCAACTTATTTAAACCTAGACGATAATTAAATATTTTTGCATGATAGCATGTACTTTTCATCTAACAAAAATTAGTTGATTCATTTCGACAAATACAGTACAATCAAGTCAGAAGAGTTTAATTTCAGCATATACTACGTGACGGCTCTATCCGCGATCTTTTCACTAATTGTCCTCTTGAGGAATTTTTGGTCCTTAAAAATTAGTTTATTAGAAAGCTTCCTCCGAAGAAGAGAGCGAGAACATGCAAATTAAGACTGCTATATATATTTTAGGCTTTCAGGTTAGAAGAGAGCGATATAGAATAGACTGCTAGCGGAGCAGTGATTAATCAAATTGAATGCAAAGCGCGGATATTTAGTAATTGATAATTGTATTACTTAAGGTGACGATCTGTCACTTCAGATTGAATCTAGATTAGATAGCTAAGAAGTCAGAGATGTTGAATTAAATAAGTGCATTAATTAGTTAAAATCATCTCATATCTCGCATACCTCGTTAATTGTCCTCATATTTATTAATTGGGTGCATCTCTAGACTTAGTAATTAAGTTTTGTGTTGTTGATATAGGTAATAAATTGATATTATATAGTTTGAAATATGGCTAGACTTCCTTCCGACGTACCCACACTGAGGGAAGACGGAGCGCTTCCCTCACAACGTACAACCTGTGATATTTTGGAGCGTTGGGCAATAATGTTGAACGTGCGTACACCACTTCATATCTTCTCTACTGGTACAGTGACAGCAGAACGCTATAAGAATGAGATTCTCAAACTCTACGTGCGACTTGTTCGAGGAGCTGTGTGGGATATCAGTTCGTTTTTGTGGGCGATAACGCCCGACCACACAAAACTGCACTTTTCAAAAATTATCTGAAAGAAAAGGGTAGTCTCTAGATCACAGTCCCATAAAGTAGTGGGATACTCCGGAACAGCCATTGCATGTCAACAACCCACTCCAAGGGGCCTTCAGGCGTCGAAATCGGCTCTGATGGAAGAATGGAAATTACTGCCACATCGTTGATCAATAAGTCTCAGTATGAGAGCACACGCTGAGACGCTTGTATAACTGTACAAGATGACCACATGTTAATAGATGAACAATACAGAGTGATGATGAATCCTATTTTGACCAATGTCCCTTTCATTCGCCTACATTAAACCTTTGTGACCATTTCCTGCCTTATAGCATTAGATATTAATATACCACACACAAATTTCCATGCATTAAACAGAATTTTTGTCCAAATATCTCAATTTTTATGTTTGCTGTCATGATCTTAGACACCAGTGTATAACCCAGTAGTACCTGAATTTGAGAACTTAATTTGTTCTGTTATTCGGAGCTTATGTTCTGAAAAGGTTTTATCTCAAATCTCTAATCCCCCCCCCCCGTTTTAGATTCAGAGATTTCGGGAGCGGGGTATATAAATATATTTGTATGCAATTATTATACGTCTCTCAATGATGATTTCATTCACGTCTCACAAATTTTACATGTCGATCTTTTTCTATTAATTTTGTATAGTTTCTTGTGGATAGTTTTATTCTTTATCTATTGCTTAACATTTCCATTAATGACTTTCTTTACCTTTATGGGGGGGGGGGGGAGTTGAACATAATTGACGTCGTCTGAACATTTTTGACAACAAAAATAACCTTGGGGGTTCACCTGGCATTTTTGTGTTTAATACTTGAGAATTCCAAAATACCTTGCGTGCATAATATCATCGTTTGCTTGTAAATTTAAATGCCGAAATTAAAAGTGTTTTAAAACAAATACATCAATTGAATAAATAGCAATGGGATTTCTCTAAGAATTACTAGTATAAAATAAAAATAAAATAAAATTTTTGTGAAAAGATGCTAAAAAAACGATAAATTTTATTTAAAAATGATACCACTAATTAGATTTAAATGAAAACGTAAGGTAATTTCACAATCCAAAAAAAAAAAAAAAAAAAAAAGCTACGCTTCAGAAATAAAGTTAATAAGATCAAAATTTTTTGCTTCTTATTTTATTCCAGAAAAATAATAATAAACCGCAATTTCGCAAGAGCATTTTCGGAGAGCTGTTATGAACTTCTCAGAAACAGGATTGATTAAAAAGCAAAATCTTTTCCAATAATCGAAAAGAAAGGCAATTTATTTCGAAATAGAAAAATAATTTGATGTCTCTTATCAAATGAGAGAAAAAACATTTTGTTTCCTTCCTCGTTATGTTAAATACTTTAAAGGAAGTGAGAAAGTTGTTTCGAGAATCTCCATATACTTCGTATTTTACAGGAAACGACCCCAAAACAGTCGAAGGATTATAAATAAAATCGCAACCATTATTTTTTTATTACTCGTACATCTTGCCATATATCGCGTTAAAAAACAATATATCTCAGCTTCTTTTTCTCGTGGTTCGTCTGCAATCATTTGTCGAGACTATGATTGGTTTCGGAAACTGGTCATACGCATTTACTAAAAAAATCACGTAAAACAACATTTCATGTAGGTGTACACGTGCTTTGATTTTTAAAAGAACAAGTATTTCTTTGGAAATGGTAAAAATTTAGAAAATCAGGTTTTCAAATTTCCATCTTGCTTATGCGAAAACGTGATGCAATAAAAGTTTCATCTCCTTTAAAGTTAAAAAATAATATGATATTCTTAAAATTTAACAATTGATAGATCATGTGCAAAGTGTACATTTTCTTGCGTTATTTTGAATATTTCTTATATTGATATATTAGAAATGAAGTGCTGTATTTAGTGCTATGTGTTGCAATGTTTTCAGCAAGCAACAGCTTTCCACCTAATAAAGCATCTACGATTTTCATTTGTGTGGGCTAAAAGATGTTTCCATATAACTTTAACAAGTTTAGTGGTTTTTGATAGGTCGGAGAATCGAAATGGCCTTTAAATTTTGTGTCTATAAGGAACTTAAATATTAATAATTCTGAATTCTTTAAAAGGATTATCATAAGAGATGCTTGTTCTAATCTAAAAGAAAACTTCAGAGTATACTATAATCTAGTATATTGTGGGTTTTTGTTTGAATTAGTTAATCTTTTCCTGAGTAGAATATATTCCATATTTAATCTCTGATATTTTTACGCCAGATGAGATTTCTATTTTAAATGTAAAATTTAAAAAAAAAAGAATTTATTAAAGTTTTTTAAGGCTTAGGATAGTTTAATATATTAGCGTTTGACGTATGACAGCATATAATTTGCGTACTATTACTTATATAGTATTTTTCTAATCTGAAGATGTGTTTTATGATCACGTCCTGTTCTTCGATGTACGGCAAAGACAACCTTAGATATTCCCTGGTTTAAAAGTTTTGAAACAGCTATGCCAGATATTTCAATTTGTTGTACGGTGTAGTATGTCTTTAAGAAACATAAATGCGCGCGCGCGTTTCCAACAGTCATAAGATTTAAATTTAACACATATTATCATTTTAAACCTTTAAATAGTTGCTTAAAAACTATTACTCTCAACAGACACTTTTTCTAACAAAAAAAATATTCCAATTTGAAAGTAATCGATACACTACCTCATATTCTTAGTTTATTCCATTTCCACTAAAGCATTACAGAATAAATACAGAAGTTTAAGCAATCAT
The DNA here is from genome assembly GCA_019973975.1 of Trichonephila clavata. NCBI lineage: Eukaryota > Metazoa > Arthropoda > Arachnida > Araneae > Nephilidae > Trichonephila > Trichonephila clavata. The sequence goes on along the minus strand of BMAO01000673.1, from coordinate 143,048 downwards.
CTTCATTTTTATGAGTTTTTAAAGAGGCATTAAAAATACCGCGAGATACATTATTGACGAGTACTTCCACTAATTTAAATCTGAGAAACATCTTTAGGCATTAAAATAAAAACTAGTTTCTGATAAGTCTTTATTTCAGTAGCAGCAACCTGATCAGTCAAATTAGGTTGTAAGGGTAGACACTTTACCAAGACGGAAGACGTCTGGTTTTTTTTATAGAACACGTATTATTTTAACATAAGGAAATAAATACATTTTAGAGCATCTTAAATTCAAAAGAATTATTTTTTGCTTCATTAGAAACGTATCTATTCGAATCGAGTTCTCACCAAGATTTATTTTTTTTAGCTTCAATCTCTTTCATTTTTATTTTTTCCTTCCGTTTTTGTAATAAAAAATAGATTAACATTTGAAATGTTCTGTTTGGTCTTAAAACTTGGAAGAATATTAAAGAAGTAAAACATTAGTATATTCCATTTGCTTAAAGTGTCACGAATTTTGCATTTCAATGATTTCGCTTAAGGAAACTATATTTCTGAAGTCCTGTTTTACTGGTTGTCGTGCGATATATTTCCTTTTAATCCCCTGATAAAATGTTTTATGATGCTTTTAAGATTTGATAGCAGTTAAAAAAGAAAAAAAAAAGAGAAGAAAATGGAATTTATTTAAATAAAAAGTCATTACGCTTCCCTTATTTGTGTGGCATATGTAATATATGTTTTAAAGTACATGTGCTTGAGACCATCAAATAACTTTAAAAAAAAATGGCTCAATTTAAACAAAATTTATCAGAATGATATTTTATCAGAGCTACATTTTAGACTACTGAGGGCATATCAAGGTCAAACAAAAGAAAATGTAGTGAAGAAGATGAATTCGTCTCAAAATGTGAGACATTTTTTTTAAAAAAAGAATTTAAAATAAAAACCTCGTTACTACTAAAAAATAATTTACTGTGTATGATACATGTGTACAGATAATTTCCATTTTTACAAATTTTAGCATTTTATCAATCTTACTTAAATTAGGAATTCACAAAATAGGAATATTATTAAATATTTCTATGAATAAGAATTTCGATAAATTTTTATACAGCTTTTAAACATTTCTAAAAATACTTTTTAAAGTACTAAACATTTGATATAGCTCTTATATAATTTTTGTTTAATTTTACTATATTACGAAGAACATTTTAATTTTAAAAGATACTATAAAAATCAAATATCTTAAAATAATATAATAATTCCAAATAAAAAAGGTATTGAAAATAGAAATGTGTTCAAAATGCCAATTTCTGTAATGAGAACTTATTTTTTCCCAGCAAATAGGAAATTTTTAATGGAGAAATTTTTTTTCATTCTTATATCCTGGAATAGTTCGAGATTTTTCTTTATTTCATTATTTATTATTATTTATTCATTTAGTAGTTATTATTACTTATTTATTAAGACTTAGAGATTATGAACAACAAACACATAATTAGAAGCAACATATAACTAAAGCGATTAACACAGTCACAAAAAGCATCAGCGACGTTAACATATTCAAGGCAAAGACACAGGGACAAAAAAGGACTTGTACGTTACATAACGTAGACAAATACAAAGAGAAGAAGCTTTTTGAGTTCTGTCTTTTCATATATGAGGCGGCAAATCCCGCATGACTTCTTACGGATGCTATGATTGGTGGAAAGCTATCCCTCGATAGTTTCTGATGCAATCTTACTTTTAAAAGATGCAAACTGCTAACTTTCAAGATACGATTACGATTAAACCCGGTAATGCGGATAAGCTAATAAAATATTTAAGCGCGAGTCCTGAAGGAGAGGACAATCAAAAATTAAAAAGTTATTCAGGATAAAATTAAAGAGAATTATTACACACACACGCACATACACACACACATATATATATATATGATTTTTAACTTTTTAATCTAATGAACAGCAGCTTTACATTAATTTCAAGACTCTTGGCTGTCTTGGAAAAAGCTCTGTGAGTAGAATTTAAGTAAAATTCTTTTTCGAAGAATCTTTTTCTTAGGTAGTTCTTTTTTTAGTTTTCTGCTTTACGATTTTAGGAGTATTGGTTGTAGAATAGTAGTTGATTGGCTTTCTCATACTTTTTGTGAGTTTTTATATACTTTGAATTTCTATTTATTATTTTTATATATACTTTGAATTTCTATTTAGTTTTTTATATATTTTAAATTTCTATTTATTTTATTTGGTTTTTCCTACCAAGTTGCAGAGGGGAAAGGTTAGTGCCTTCAAACTAGTTTAACCCCACTTATTCGGTTTTAAGTCCGAAATTACTTTTTAACTCGCTAGGTTCTTTTTTGTATTTCTTTTATATCGATTCGATCTTCATTTCTTTCTTTTATATTTTTATTACGTCAATTGTTGTTATGTGCTTTGTTCTTATTATTTATTTGTGTGTGTGTTCTTGTTTTTGAAATATTATGTATATATATATATTAATAACATTTGCTTTTACTTTATAAAGCTGATGTTTAATAACGTTTTGTCTTCAAATGTAAGCATTAAGAATAAAATGTCAATCAAGGTCTTTGCCTTTTTCTTAAATTAGAGTCTCGACAAATTTAACGTGCATTAGCCCCAGTATACTGCGGGTCTTCAGTGGCAACAGGTCTCGAACCCACGACTAGACAACACCGGTCACGTGTTCGCGACTATGGTCACTCGGCTACCCCAACCACCTATTCAGTTCTTAAAAAAAATAAAGGGTGAAAAAAACGCTGTATTTTTTATTATGCTACATTAAACTCTCTATTAAAGCCCCGAAAGAATGAAATATTTTTATATTAATTTACGTAAATTACCACAGGAAATTTTAAATAATATAACACTTTGTTATCATTTTAAAGATAAATACTCTTTAAGAATCAATTGTGCTATCTTAGAAAAAAAGATCATATGATTTTAAACCGTTCCTTTATTATATTACTTAAAAGATATTCTTTGTAAAAAGTTAAATATATTTTTTCTGTAACAATTAATGTCTTACTTTTGATAATAATTTTTAGCTTAATGAAAAAAAATAAAAAAAATCAATCAGTTATCTCTACAGGAACACGGTATAGGAAATCAAGATTTAAGAGAATCGAAAGATTTTTGAGTTTGTTTCAGAAATCTGCGATGAGGTGATAGTATATAACAGTCTAGTATATAATATCTAATGTAAATAAATAATGTGTATATGTATTTAATATACGTTCATAAAATTTAAAATATCGCTAAGCCTTTCTTTTTCTAGATTTAAAAAAACCTGCAGTAATATATACATATATAAAATCTCATGCCTAAAATAAATTTAAAGATAATATTATATTTCGCGTGTTTTCTTTTTGTATCTTATTTCTTACAGTCATGAAAGCTATTCAAAATGCATTTATATATAAAGTTTTTACATCAGTCAGTTTTAAGAAATCAATTTCTTCCTTTATTCTTTAATTTTGAATCTTTTTTTCCTACGGCAATATCATTCCTAAACTTGCAGTGAAACATCTTATCATATTTCTCAGCATGCATTAGGTAAAATGCTTCTTCAGGGTGTAACGGGTCTATCCACGAAGCTTCTACTAATACTCTTGGGTAAAACTAATTTTTTTTAACTGTAAGTTTTGTTGAAAACTTTCCTCGGTGAAGAAGACGAGATTTAGGTAAATGTGTATTTCTATTTAAACGTGGACATAAGTGCACGCGATGATGGTCGATGGTTTATAGTTGGCAATTAAAAGTTTATTAAATTGTGAACAATATTATGACCGGAGGTCGTATAGTTAAGCAAGATATTTAAAGAGAATTCAAGCGTAGGAATCAAGAGAGCTCCAATATTCAGTTAAGTACTTTTATTTATATGTTAGTTGCATTAAGCCTATGCGATTGCTCTTCCGGGTTAATTATTGAGTGCATTCCCTACCTTTAACTGTATTGGTTGATTAAGTGAAGATAGTAATAAAATTGTGTTAAAAGTGCTATGGCTGATCCTTGCTCGAACCCTCCAAATACTAACAACCCCCGGGTTGTTACAAGGGTCTAAATAATGTATAACATTTTAATGCTAATTTAAGTCATAAAAGACATTAACGAAACCCAGAATGACCTGGAAGATTTTTTCTATCTTGTCTCTAACTTCTCACAATCAAAACACACACACACCTTATTTTTATTATATAACGTACAACATGTTCAATATAAAAGGGTACCTAATAAAAAATATTTCCATTACACTAATAAAAATTGTAACAAAACCGTAGCATTTATAAAAATTGCAGCTCAGAAATTGGCAGCAAATTCCAAAGAGAAATTTCAAGAAGACTTAAAAAGATATCTTACAGTGATACAGACATCAAGCAATAGTTAAACGATAAAAGAACAGGTCAATGTAAATTTTTTCCCTTCTTTCTTAGGATTGGTTAGTCAAAGCAACTTTGATCTTTTCCTTCGTTATTACAGGCCTCCTAATACAAAAACATTGCTCTAGTACCCTTTTTAGAAAATCTACTTTGATAATCTGAGCCCCAAGGCTTTTTTGAATTTTTGGAAACTGAGATGTAAATGATTCACCCATCTATTTCTTTTTCTGGTTGTCTCTGTTATTTTTTCTTGGAAAAAAAAACAGGCTGTATGATCAATGATTTTGAGTTATATTGATTTTGATGTGCTTTTTTTTATATTGTTCCATATAAATTTGGTGCTTATTTCCGGATTTGTTTTTTAAATATAATATTAACCTTGAATCCACACAGCACAATTAAATTAAACAACTAATAAAAAATAATTATAATTTGCAGTATTTATTGAAGAATATTGAGAGTTAGAGGGATTTCTGGGTATCTTTTCTTCTTAAGGATTAGTTAAGGTATCCGAACACGTTCGGAGTACTTTTTAACAAAATAGCATACTAAAACATTATAAATGCTCTTTTAGAACTCAATATCAATAAATATTACTATTAAACTATCAAAATTTAAAATAAATTACCTGAATTTTACAAAAATCACAATTATAAGTGAAATTTTAGCAATATTTTTGAAAAACTTGAAAGCAGTTAGAGAAAAAAGTAATAAACATATATTAGTAAAAGTATTACTAAAACAAGTTAGATGCATTTATCTAGAAAATGTACTAAAATTTTAATTTTTTATTAAATTTTGAAAGTTTTAGAGCTTATTGAGTAAACATTATAAGAAATGTTACATTTTTTACGAGACCATTATTTAAATAACAAGCCATAACTCAAAAAGTATTCATACAATAAGAAATATTTTAGTACATTCTCTAGAAAACATAAATATCAGGCTCAAAAAGTTTTATAGAAATATATTCGTAATATTTTGAGTTATCAGACTCGCCATGATAGATTTTGAGCCATTTAAATGCCCACTTCTGGTAGATCAAAAACCCACTTCCGGTTTTTCTAAATTTATAAAATTGATTGTAACTTAACCTCTAGGAAGTGTAGAAACAAAACAAAGTATGTTTCGTAAAGGCAAAAGATAGCTCTATTCAATAAAATAAAAAACAAAAATATCTGTCTTGACTGAATTTGGTCATTTTCAACGTGTTCGGATACCTTAATAAGAAAGAAATCGAATTCACAAATTTTTGAATTTGCAAATCAGCAAGTTCAAGAAGTCTTTCGATAAACGACAGTAAACGTAAGGTCTTTTTTAAGTGTTTTTTCCAGTAAAAAAGCAAATAGACGGGTAAGAAAGATATCAGAACTTCAAACTCAGTTCATTTTATAGATACGTTATATGTAAGGAGGTAGTATCTTGATGTGACAGAATGTACAGTATCTGGAATGGGGAAATAAGTTTTTATCAACCCAACAATGGATAAACACCGATATCCGTATATCTTAAAAGATAATTTGCAACTAAGTTGAGCAAAGCTGCAATTTCCGGGATCACATAAATTCTTTGTAAGGAATAATCCAATATTGCCTGAATAGTCCACGAAGATTGGCTGCATAGTATTTTTTTATTGTTATTATTCTCTCGGTCACTAAATTAATATCAGAAGATAATTTATCCTTGTCTTTATCTAACATATTCACATTTATAATACTATCATTACAAGAATGGAAAGTATATTCACTTTCTGAAGGAAGTCACAGTCGCTATACGTCAAGTCTTAAAAAGTTCAAAAATCTGACAATTTTTCTGACATGAGGAATTAAAATCATGCGTTAATTAATTAAGACTATGCTAGTAGATGAAAAAGGAGATATTGTTTTTTTATATTGGTTTATAATTTATTTTCAGTTAATGCTTTCAAAAATATTTTTGAAACTTTCCTACCAATATTTAACTGTAAGTTATGAATTTATTATGAAAGTGGCTAAAATACTCATAAAAACACCAACATTTTACTCGTGAAGATTTTTTTCGGTCTTTTTGGTTTAATTAAAAAAGCTTTGTGTCAAAAATCACTGAAAAAGCTACTCAAGAAAAAAAAAAAGAATCTGATTTTTTAAAGTGGAAAATGGTACTTTAATTGTAATAAACAGAAGGAAAAAATTTGTTCGTTTCCTTAGAGCGAATCTTTTATTCTTAATTGTATTTAATTATGCTGTATTAATATAAATTCCGGTTGATTATGACTTTTTTTGTGTGACTATTGTTGTTTATTTAATAATCATTAAACTGCTTACTGCGTATTAATATTGATGCTGCATTATCGTTCCGAAGAAGATTTACTGGTTGCCGGAAACTGTGCTAACATAATGCAAACAAATTTCATTTATTAAATTATACATAACAGCGTTATTTTAAGTATTCAAAACATAATTTAAGCAATGACTTAATAGAAATATTTTGGATAATGTACGATACTTCAGAATCACACGAAAGTTCATCTGAATTTTTATTTTTGATAAATATGCACCATATTCTCATGATATTGATTCTAAAAACTAAACTCAAAACATTTTCAAGAGAAACTTAATTACGGCAAATTTTTCAATAGCCTTTAAATATAATTCATACAATGAATTGAGATGGTGGAATAACCCTTGTTTTAGAAGACGAAAGAAAAAACACAGTTTATTTCTTTTCACTATATTTACTCAGGTAACGTCACTTGACCATGGTTCAAAATTACTCGGTCTGTCGCCAAAAGCCCTCGTGTAGCTGAACAGTGCGAAGTTAATATTCACTCATTCATTCACTATATTTATGTATATATATATATACACTGGTGTGCAAAAATTAAGGACGAAGTCGAAACATTAGCATATCAGCTGAACGAAGAGGCAGAGCGGACAGAAAGACCAATGAGTAGATTAAGTGAGGTGATGTACGGTAGCACATGCGCAGAGATGCAGGTAGACGTAATGGGGGAGTGTCTGAGTAGTAAAGCATGTTGTCGGGTGTAAGATTAGTATTTCTGGGAAAGATATTGCACACCGTATAGCAGTTAAAATCACACCGTGTTGCTGCCTCAGCGAGAAATGGCAAATAATCAATCTGTTAGACGACATCTGGATGCTTTTACCCGAGGTCGAATCATTGGGAAGTTGGAGGAAGGTCGCAGTGTGACAAGTGTGGCTGCAGAGTTCGGAATTGCTCACAGCATCGTTTCACGACTTTGGAGACAATTTCAAACTACAGGAACAGCTATCCGGGGGTTCAGTAGTGGTCGTCCACGAGGAACCACACCCGCACATGACCGGTATATTGCCTTACAGGCCAGAAGAAACAGGCGGCAGACAGCGGGAGAAATCGCTAGACACACGACACAGGTGACTGGACGACCGATATCGCGTTCTACCGTGGCCAGAAGACTGCACGGTGGTGGTCTGTTTGCACGACGCCCTGTACGGTGTGTACCTCTAACGCCTGCCCATCGGAGAAGGCGTTCTCTGTGGTGCCGGGAACACCGGAATTGGAGAGACAATGAATGGGGACGAGTACTCTTTACAGATGAGAGCAGATTCAGTCTGAGTAGCGATTCTCATCGCATACTCTTCTGGAGAGAGCGGGGAAGCCGCAATCATCCCTCGAACATCATTGAAAGGGACAGGTATGGAGGTAGCGGTGTTCTCGTTTGGGGAGGCATCATGCTTGGTAGTCGTACAGACCTTCACATCTTCGACCCAGGTTCAGTCAACGGGACCCGTTATTGTAACGAGATTCTTCTTCCATATGTGCATCTTTTTAGAGGCGCTATGGGTCCACAGTTCCTTTTCATGGACGACAATGCACCATGTCATCGCACAGTAGCTGCCGAACAGCTCTTAGAGAGTGAGGATATTGAACGTATGGATTGGCCGGCACGATCTCCGGATCTCAATCCCAACGAGCATGTATGGGATTTTCTAGGGAGACGCTTGGCAGCTCGTACCTTACCACCAGTAACGATTCCGGAGCTTCGATTGGCGCTGCAAGACGAATGGGCAGCAATGCCTCAACAACTCATTGACACCCTCATTCTCAGCATGGGCAGACGCTGTGAAACCTGCCTAGCAGTCAGGGGAGATCATATCCCCTACTAAAGACCGGATATTTCTTACTGGACACCCATCACAGGGATGTTTCGGCCTTCAGTCGCATTGCGCTCCATGCAACTTTTTCAATAAAGCTTCTTTTTTTATCCCTCTGATTTCTCTTTTAGTAAGTGTTGCTTACATTACTCATGTCCTTACGTATTGGGGATCTTACGGTATTAAATGTGTTGATTTGGAATGCTTTTGTACAAAGTTATATTGAAAAAACCGTCTCGTCCTTAATTTTTGCACACCAGTGTATATATCTATCTATATATATATATATATATAATTTATTTTGTGCCTAATTTGTCAAGGGATTTAGGAAAATGTTTCGTATAAAATACTTTGTTTATAGTAAATAATATAATCCTCTTTGATTATAAATTATTTTTAACAAAAAAATTTTAAATATTTTATTTTTTTCACCAATGTCAAGCTATCTCACGCACGCATGCATGTACTCACACACAATTCCTTTAAATCTAAGTATTCAATTTCAAATATCTTTTTTTTTTAAAAAAAATTATATTATTACGGTTTACTGTGCTATCACTTTTCTCATGATATCAATGCAGGAATTCCCAATAGGGTCCAAGTACACCTCTCAAGAGGGCGTTCTATAGAAGTTTAAAAAGGGGTATCTGTGGTATTCCAAGGGTCTATTGGATTCGATGACAATCTTTACTATTCTAAAATTTTATTTAGTTTTCCAGGATTGTAATTACACTCATGTCCATAAATTAAGGATAATTCAGAATCACACAGAAATTGAACTCTAAAATAAAAATTTCACCTGTAGAATTATCACACACATCTTGAAGAAGAATATGCAAATTACAGGAAACCACCAGAGGGCACGGATAGTACGTCACAATGACGAGAGTGTAAGAGAGGCGTATATAAGGAATGGTGGCAAAGTAGTAAAATTGTTCACAAGCGCTTTAAAAGCCTTTCAGTGCAATAACCGCATAGTTATGGCACAAAGGAAGCATTTGGATGATTTTTTACGTGGTAGAATTATCGGACGACTGGAATGTGGACGTACCCAGCTGGAAGGATTCGAGGAACTTGGAATCGCCCAGAGTGTCATCTCCAGGCTTTGGCAACGATTCCAAGATGATGGTAATGTGAGTAGATGTTACAGCACAGGTCGCCCCCGAGTTACAACGCCGAATGAGGACCAGTATTTGGCAGTTACTGCCAAAAGAAACAGACGGAGCACAGCATCAGACCTGTCTCGTCAGCTCTCTTCAGCTACCGGTACGACAGTTTCGAGGCAGACCGTGTACAGACGCTTAGGGCACATTGGTCTATATGCTCGTAGGCCTGTCAGATGTGTTCCCCTTACCGCAACTCACTGTCACCTGCGATTAACCTGGAGTAGAGAGCATGCATTGTGGACACCGCAACAGTGGTCTTGTGTGATGTTTTCCGACGAGTCCAGGTTTAGTTTGCAGTCTGATTCACGCCGGACTTTCATATGGAGAGCGCCAGGTACCCGTTACCACCAAGAGAACACCATTGAACGACACCGTTACGGTGGTGCAGGATGGCTCGTTTGGGGAGGAATTATTCTTGGTTCCAGAACTGACCTGCATGTTCAGAGTGTAACGATGACAGGCCACATCTATCGGGATGTCATTCTGGAACAACATGTACGTTTGTTTCGGGGCGCCATGGGTTCTGAATTTCTTTTCATGGATGACAACGCCCGTCCTCGCCGTGCAAACATTGTAGACGAATGCCTTCAATCGGAGGATATCACCCGTATGGATTGGCCAGCATACTCACCGGACTTGAATCCAATAGAGCATGTGTGGGATATGCTTGGCCGACGAATTGCATTCCGTCAACCCCCTCCCACCTGTCTACCGGAACTTCGGAGGGCATTGCTTGATGAGTGGTGTAATATTCCCCAAGATCAGATTGATAATTTGATACTCAGCATGCGTAGGCGTTGTAATTCCTGTATTGCATCGTCCGGAAGACATACTCCGTATTAACCATCATACTAATCATGTTATACTGTTTTTTGTAAATAGGTTCTTTTTTGAAATTTGCCCCAGGGAGTAAAAATCGCAATTTTTATTAATTGTGTCAAACATATAGCATCTTTTTTGCTCTTTTCCTTTTGTTTAATAAATAGACTTTACAAATAAGTCAAATTGGTTTTACTTCTGTCTCTTTCTTTGCCTGAACTTCATCATCCTTAATTTATGGACATGAGTGTATTACAAAATAATATTCGCGTTTTAATATGCATAGATATAATATAGAGATTTGTATAGGTAAGTGTGATCCGTACACCGAAAGTGGAATGACATAGTATAAAAAATAAAACATAAATCTAATAAACCCTTCTTTATGTGTAACATCTTTCCTCTCGGTTGCTGGATATTTGTAGGAGAAATTTCGGGAAAAGGGACGGAAATGTGTTACAGGAAGTCGGGGAAAAGTGTGCTATTTGATTTGATCAATCAGTGCGCTTCGTGGTCTCTCTTCGCTACCCTCACATCGGGGTCCAACTCTAGTAGCCATCAAGGTGCCAGCCTTTTTTATATTGTTAAATTTAGCATTTCAAAAGATTCGAATTCAAAATTCGGTTTCATTTTCTTGATTCTAAATCCACTTCGCATATACCAGCAAATCTTATCAGACTTCATCCAGGATAAACTTGCGATTCTTACACTCAATTGCCAAAGCCTCAGGGCTCGTTGTGTATGAAGGCTGAGAACAGTGATTTCGGTTGTCGTATACATTTCTCCGAAGCAAACGGTTCAAAATATGAAAGATTTCCTGCATTTAGTACTTTTACCATATACCGAAGGTGGTTCTGCTCTTTAAAAAAAAAAAAAAACTATCACTCGCTTCCCATGATTTCACGCGCGCGAGTGGTGATTTTAACGTTAACTTCAGTTTGCCAGAGGCTGAGCCATTCACAGCTTTTTTGAATGATGAACTCAAGCTCGAAATGAACACAAATCAAAATGTTTCGACAACTAACAGTGGTACTGTTATTGACGCTGTTTTTCAACGGTTTTTAAATACTTTGAAATCACAAGTATATGTGTCATATTTTAGTTATAAGCCTATTGTCTCCGCTCTTCCCCAAACTGAACAAGAATAATTATTTTTGATAAAAAATTGCATTACTCCTTGAGTTATTTAAATAAAATTTTCATTAAAGATATAATTATTCAATAGAAAATTATTTCCAATCCAATCCGATTCATTTTTTTCAGGATTTAAGTTACTATTGCTTATTTACCACGATAACTTGTCAGATGTTACACATCATATGCGACTACTGTAAGACTCGTTTAATTTTTTTTATCACAAAGTACATAATTAGAAGCAAATGGAATTAAATAATGCATTTTCCATTATATATCTTAAAAATCCTCTAAAAGAACGAGTTTTGAGACCACTGATCTATTGATACTAATGTACTAAATTCAAAACTACAAAGAAGCGTAACGGTGATGACTTTTTATCATAAAAACAGCGTAATTAAGGACAAGCTGTACTTTTAAAACTTGTGATGCAATATATTCAGCGAACGTGTCAAGGAAATTGCTCAAGCGATCAGTTGTCAAGTTCCATGAGACACGATAGGCTCCAGTGATGCGCAGTGGATCGTTTCTTGCTCAATGATTTCTTTCTTAAATGTGATTTACGTGTGAAAACTAATCGATTGTTATGCTACGATAGTATTAAACACCTGAATGAATTATTCTCGCTTGCATTGAAATCTATTACTTAAAATGACCGTTGTAGATGAAAATGATGTTTCTACATGCATTGTTTCTCACGGAAACAAAGGCAAGGTCCATTTTGCATGTAATTTGTTTCGAAATAGAATGCGGAAATAAAATATTTTCAGTTCTGTTGAATATTAATGTGTCCAGAAAAACCATACAAAAAGCCATTTGAATTTTTGAAAATTAAAGAAACTCACATAAAATTACAATATGCTATTATTATTTGAGAGTTTGTGAAGTAATATCTTGGTGTAATTGCTTACATTTGATTTTTGAAGGATGTAACTCTAAGCTTCTACATGTTTTCAAACCAGTGAGCTGTAGATTTGTCATGAAATATACAAAGGGTAGTTTTTGACTTCAGATAAGATTTAAAGAAAAGCTGAAATACATAATAATAACTGAAAATCTAAAACTCATTAGATCATAAAATATGTTTTAGGTTGCGCACTGATATTCGGGCAGCCAAAAATCTTTGGGAAAAAATTATTTAAATAAAATCACATTATGCAATCAGATTATTCAAATCATGTATAATCATGCTTACAAATATTTATTTGGCAATATTAAATCATGTATGAAAGTATTAGTTCAAAAGGAAAGAAAAAATTACCATCCATTGCTTAAAATTGCTTCATATAGATATTTGATTTATATAACATTGAAGAGTGTGTGTGCGTATTCTCCTAAGAATTAAAAAATAAAACCCATGTAAGGAACCTTTTTTTCTGACAACAAAGGGGAAAAAACAATACGATATCACGTTCTTACCTCACAATGATCTAGAAACGAAAATATTTAAATATTCAATTTTTTCTATTAACGACATACTTCGTGTGCTTTTTATCTGTAATATTATTGTGCTAAGCGAATAAAGTATTTATTGAATGATTTTGAATTTTATAAGAACACGAGTATTATAAATAAGTATACGCGTTCATAAACACAAGGTCTTAAGGCACTTTTTATATGAAAAAGGGTTCGAAACTTGAACCTCATCTTTAACTCATGGGAATGTAGTCATATTTCGCCGTGTAGCGTCGTCTCATTAGACGAACACTTTACGATAACACTTGTCAAGTTTGATGCGCGGGTGTGAGCAGAACGCATAGATGGGTCATTGTATTATTCAGGGCCGTGGGTAGCCTAGTGGTTAGAGCATAAGACTCCAGACCGGAGGGTCTGGGTTCGATGCCCAATGCCACTAAATACCACCGAGTATAGACGGAGTACGTGCTCGTTAAATCAGTGGGTCCGAAAGTCTTGTGGGCGGTCGCAGCAGAAGTCACGAGTGCAGGGGGCTGGAGAATATTTCCCTCCCATTCAGTTTTATGCCAAAATTGTGGAGGTGGAGATAGATGGTGTCGCCATCTATCGTTAAGAAGTCCAACCTGTCTCACAGGCAATGGCAACTTTCATTCCTTCCCTGCGGGAAGGACACGACAACAACAACAACAACATTGTATTATTCAAAAAGAGACCTCGTATACTTCCCTCATGCCTGGGGGCAAAACATATGTTGAGCCGATTCTGCAAACAGTTTTGATGATACCACCCCTCTTCTTTCTCCAACACCCAGATGGCTTTTAGCCGCAACGATTTATTGAAGGGACACTCCCGTTGGACAAGTTATCTATTATTTCATTTCTTCGCACACATGTGGGCCGCAAATTATTTGAATGAGAAAAATGATGTCCTGTTTTGATAAAGATAGGCCTAGGAGGGTATGCTCAGTGTCAAAGTGACAGATAAATTGATAGACCCTCCATATGGTGTACGAGGCACGTCGTCATACCCCTCAGGGGGCTCACCTTCTTTAGGTGAGTACGGGTGTCACAATCCCGAGGTGCCCTAGTGATCTTTTCCTTTTCCCACGGGGTTTACTGTCATTGGTAAACATGGGCTTCACGAACCCGGGGTACCCTAGTGATCCTTCTCTATTTTCGACCCTCTTTCTTGTCATTCAATTCATTCTTTCTTTCTCTTCCCGTCTAGACCACAGATATTAAAACAAATGTTTGGCGCAGTATAGCCGAAATCGGCTCTTGTGCCAATAAACCCCAAAATCACTCAATCACTCACGCACGTCGTCATAATTGATCTCAGTTGAGAGGTGGTCTATTGTCTCAAGAACCAATGGAGTTGGGACCAAGATGAAGGCTGCTGGGTGCAGATCCGCGACGTTCGACAATCAGAAATTATTGGGGGCGGGAAAGAAGCCCGCCCAGGGAGTTTAAGGAGTCGGATAGGAAGGTGACGAGGATCTTTTCCATCGAACCCTTTTCTTCTTCTTGGAACACCCATGAAAGAGGTGGCGGGGGCAGCCTCACCCAAAAGAATCAAGAGAAAGGAACACTGGGAGGACTTCTTCATATGGTTGTTTTATTAATGTTGCACTACGAAGCAACGCGATAACCACTGGCGAGAGACTTCGTAATTTTGAACCAGGCTCAAATGAAGACACCTGAGTTGGCATTTCACTCTCTAAACTTTAACACACCAAGCCAAAAGTGAAACTTACAGCTTCGACGGATTTAACATACCATCAACCCTTCTACAAAACGGATCTTCAATGACATTAGGATACGAACGAATGACTCAACAGAGACAAAATCGACTATAACCACTCAACTATCACGGCCCTTTATATATTTACGTCAGAGAAGAAAGTCATAAAAAATGATACAGTGGACTCTTGCTAATACAAACCTTCGATAATACGAATTTCTCGCTATTACGAAGTATATGCTCATCCCCTAAAAAAGCTCATGATATTTCGAAATAAAACATTACGTTTTGGTATACTCAATATTTCGAAGTAAAATCTGCAACTTGCCAGACTACAACACGCGATAACTTGAAGATATCTTTTACAACTCTCGACAATTCAAACATTTTCTATCATGTAGAGTCCTGTAGAAAACAGATTGGAGCTCAGGGACGTCTTAAAGCATGGGCCAACTGGGCCCGGGCCCAGGGCTTTGAATTATCCAGAGTCGACTATATATTCTAGAATTTCATTTGAGGGCTTCTTGATTGGAAAATTGTATCAAAGAGCAGGAGAGACCAAAACGGTATGCTTCTCTTGTTCAAAATACCTTAATTCGGGATAAAGAGAGAGAGAGAGAGACTTATCTATATTGCTTTATATAGATTGCAAAGCCACATAATATGATATTAAAAATATAATATTTTTCCGACTGAAAAAAATATTTTACATTTAGGTCCTTTATTTTAGCACTAAAAAAACCACAGTTCATTGTCTTAAATAAAACTTTTTGAAAACTCCAAGTGCATTTTTATATTATATTTTGCTAAGATGATGAATGAAAAAAATATACATTTGAAAGGTAATACTCGTTTAATTTTACTGCTGATTTTTCGCGATAAAAACAGAATACGATATAATCAGTTCACATTTATCAAAAAGCAAGGGGTTAAAAAACAATAATACATTACATCCAAATTAATATAATTTACATACAGTAAACACAAATAAAAACAAACAAAAAAATCTTGAAGCATTTGCTAAAAATTTCGCCTTTCCAATTATTGAATTTTATAACTTAAATTACTGCTGTGTCAAAGGTTTTAAAGTGCATATTGAAAAACAAGCATACTTGACTTGAACAAATACAATGAGGACTTAAGCTCATTCTTATTCAAATCCTGCAACAACTCCCACACACAAATCCAGTCACGTGCGCAGACTATTTAAAGCTCTTGGCTTTTTCATCGGTGGTATTTAAGCTCTATGCTCATTAGTAAATGCAGATTTTCTTGAGCGGTTATATTCATATGAACACTAAATTTCTTTTCCCTTGAAGAAGTTTCTTGACTTTGTCTATTTACATTTCATTTTGGAAAAAGAATACCTTACGCATCGGATAAAATTTATCAGATTTTTGTTCAAACTCATAACACAAAATATATATGAATCTACCAAAAAAAAAAAAAAAAAAGACAATGAAATACAGAACTTGATTGATAAAATAAAAAAAAAGTATCATTTATATGCCAAGACATAATATATTGTTATAGTGAAAATCGTTTAACACGAAACTGAGAAGACTGAAACGTTTTTTCGTGTTAAAAGAGTTTCGTGTTTAAAAATGCTGCATATATTTAACAAAGAGTACATTTTATTTACATAGATATATATAAATGCATGTTAATAAAAATCAATGATATAAGAACTTATTGAAATTTTGTACAAAATTTAGTAATACAAAATCTTTGCACATTCCCGCTTTCGTCTTCTGTTTTTGATCAAGAGCCTTAAGGAGCTCAATCTTCATTTTAGGCGAAATAGAAGTTTGCTCCCCCCCCCTGAGCTCCTTGCCATTGTGCTTACAAAACAATTCTTCTAAAATGGATGGGGGGAAAAAACGTCAACCAAACTTATACTGATTTTTACTCACACTACGATGTACTCATCACCGAATTCCAAAGCCGATTTATGAGAAATTAGATGGTTTTGTATGAGTTTGTAGGGGTGGAGGTGAAAGAGAGAGTACCTTAGATAAGCAAAATTGGCTCGTTTCACAGGCTATTCCGAGGGTAGTTCAAAGCCAAATTAGCTTTTTTCTACGAAACGTGTGAAACCACCTCTCTTTCATATCACACGTCTCTTAAATCTCACCTACACGGCTGGTGTGTTTTCCGTATTTTGTTACAGAAGGGAATTTTTTTCGTGTTAAGTGATCCTTGTTTGTGTTAAGAGGAAAAATACATGAAAATACATAGTATGTAGTTTGTCGGAATCGTTGTACTATTTCGTGTTAACCGATATTTCATCTTAAGCGTTTTCGAGTTAAACATATTTTACTATATATCAATACCTTTCAAAAAGTCAGCTTAAAAACTTTTTATATAAAGTGACGAAATGATAAAGCGTTAAGCATTCTCTTCAGCCTCATTGAGTTGAGTAAATCAAAATTTCTTTCTCGCATTTTTTAACTAACTAACGAGAGAAAAAAAACTGTTAGGAAGCAGGGAAATCATCCCTTTTGAAAAAAAAAATTTTCAAAAGGGTATTGTGCTTTAAAAACATTGTGCTTTAAAAAAAACACAATGTTTCTCATTGTGTTTTGTTATTTTCATTTTAGTATATATACATATATACTGAAACGTAATAGCAGTAGCATCACGTAGAAGTGTATAAATGAGCCATTTTGTCAGGGCTTTTATTTGAAGTTATTCATATGAAATTTTTTTTGTGGTGTGGCAATACGAATTAACAGACTTTGACACGAAATACTAGTTGAAGCTAGATGCATGGGACATACCATTCCGGAAATTATTTAAGAATTCAGCATTTCTCAATCCACAGTATACCAAGAATATATAATTTCAGGTATTATACCTTCCACCAGGAACAATATAGTAGTCGAACCACGTCCACTTAATGACCAGAGGCGCCCCAAAGGAGGAGGGGTCCTCGGGTCTGGGATCGCCCCTGCCCTAAAGCCCTTTAATTTTTTTTGGATTGATTATAATCCTATGTGTACATAGTACGTAAAAATTAGTTAAGTATTTGTTTTTAATAATTAATTTTATTAATTAATGCTAGTTATTTATTCAATAATCAGTTTTTTACTGCCCCCCTCCCGAAAATCGACAAAATCAAAAGAATATGTTTGGTGGCATGTGGACTTTCATCCCTGGACCTCCCCCCCCCTCCCCCTGAACAATTCCTGTGTGCACTACTGCCAACGACATATGCGTAGAGTGTTACTGGACAAGCAACACTACCTCAAATAACGATCGCGTTATGCCTAGTTTATAGAGAAATGGCTACCAGCATATGCTGGAGTTCCATTGCGACAGGATCGTGGCTCATCGTTTTACGATGTTGCTACTCGTATTGGTCAGAATCCAATGACTGTCTGGAGAATATCAAATCAATGTGTTCAAGAAAGTCATACCGAATGCCATGCTGAATCTCAATGGCATCTCGCCACCAACGCTGAGATGACAGACATATTGTTAAATCACCTTGCGAGATCATACAACCACACCATGCAATTTGGATCCGTAAACAGACTTTTTGCAGAACGACTAGTATCCGCACGGACAATCGTGACGACGTCTGGAACGTTATCATTACGACTTCTATTAACATAGGAGGATAGAGATTCATGGTGCCAACGTTGCACCTAAAGACATAACTGGATATAAGAGTGGCATATCCAGACGAGTCCTGGCTCTGCGTGCAGCATCATGATGAACGTATCCATATCTGGAGGCACTGAGGTGATCACACGTGACCTACTTGCATTCGATTTCATCGTACGGGCCCTACATCTGGTAAATTGGTATGGACAGAAATTGGGTAATTGACGCGAACACCTCTTTTTCACCTCGTCGGTAATCTGAACAGCCAGTGCTAAATTTCTCAGGCCAGTGGCTGTGCTTTATTTTCGATACGATAACGCAAGACAGCATGCTGTCTGTCGTGTCCAGACCTACCTCAACACACGGAGTATTCAACTGTTTTTCTGGCTAGCACGTTCTCCAGATCTTTCTCCCATTAGAAACATTTGGTCATGGGTCGCTGAGATAATGAGCCACCAGCACTCTCCGGTCACTACGATGGATAAAATGTGGCATGGACTTGAAGCAGTTGGAATGACTTGGCCGTATTTGTCTCATCCAAACACATTTTCACTCGATACCACACCAAGTTAGAACCGTTTTGACTGATCGAGATAACAGCTTGTGTACTAATTTAAAAATCTGTGTGTGTATAACCCCTAGTTTCTTATAAATTAAATTATATTTTCTTCCTACTATACTGTATACATATAATAAATTAAGTTTTGTTATTTGCTTTCTTTCCTGTTTTTTTAAAAAATATAATGTGTCAGCGGTATATTTTAATTGAAAGTTTGAATTTTTAATTATATTTTCTCATTATATATATATTCTTTTTTAAAAGAAGTATTCCCTATTTTTTAAAATGTTCTCTCATTTCTTACAGATAGAATTGCATAATTTTTAAATTTCAAACAATCTCAAACTGGCTGATCGTATTAATTCCCGATGCGAGTGATCTTAAGTTAATGGCGGAAAAAATTCATTAACATTTTCATGTTCCACGGAAACTGAAAATTTGATTTTCCTACGGAAACAAATGTTTTCCTTTTAACCAGGAAAGTACTAGTTCTTTTTCATCTCTCATTACAAATTAAAAATTATTCAACCGTGAAGATCTGGCCAAAATACTTTTAGATGAAAAATATCGACTAAATTTATCTAATTTTTTTTCATAGAAAAGAAACTTAATGTCCCAGAAGGGAGGTTTACTTAAAGTTTAGCAATCGCTCACAAACATAACAGTCAAAGCAACAACAAAAAGAGATCGCATTTCAAATGGAACAGTAAATTCGTTTGTGTTTACAAAGCATATCGGTCTTTCAGGAAAACTATTTCTGCATTATGTTGGAGTACTGAACGGTGTGAAACAGAGTATGACCCTTGTGACAAGAGGCCAGACAGAAAGACTGGTAAAATTACAATTCAGGATCAATGACTGGAATCAACGTACTTCACCGAAAAATACTGGCAGTGGAATTTTGATAATGATGCACTCTGTATGTGTGTGTAACATTCACGTCCAAGGACGCGTGAATCAGTGGACGAAAAATCAGCTTTTTTATGACACTGTATAATTTGTTCGTTTATTTTTTGAATGCAGATGGACTTCAAATGTTTGGCTCTTTCTGTGTGTATATATATATATATAAACGAATATGTAATATTTTCTTACTATATAAATGAAGCGGTTTATTCGATTTTAATGACAATAAGTCATTGAATGTAGGAAACAAAGGGGTAAAAAAGGTAAAGCTACAAATTACTTTTGAAATAATTCATACTTCCAATTTTTGTGTTTTTTGAGAATAGGAAAAATAAACATTTTTCATTTCATTTTGTTATTTATTTATAAATTTATGTTTTTTTTTTTTTTTGCTAAGTAACGCAGTATACCGACTGTAAGAGACATATTTTCAACTGAAACATGTGTATTTAATCTGTTTTTCATTTGATAAATAAGTAAGTACACTGAGTAAATACACTTTTTCATATTTTTCCCGAAATTTAACAATTTATAATCAATGTCTTTCAAAGCTGTTGTTTATTTATTACAAAAAAAAAAAGATTAACTAGTAGTTAATGCATTTACTTTTTAAGGAATATTTTAATAAATGAAACACATATATGTATTTCTGAAATGTTTTTAAATCATTTAAATCACTTCATAACCCAGTACATTTGTATACTAATACATTATAGGAAAGCTGATCAATGGAACATTCTTCTCTTGTTTGGTAGATATAACTTTTTTAATAAAAGCAGGCGTGTGTTCATGCGTTTAATTTTAAACATAATTTATGGCATCATTGACTTTTGATCGTGCTTTGAAATGTATTTTATGAGATAACAACTCTTCTCTAATTCTTCTCTTGAGCTTCTTAACGAACTTAAGCCTTTGACACTATTTAAACCAGGAACGTAACCACCGCTGTATCAGCCGTGATACGGGGCCCCCAAGCTACAGGGCCCCCAACATGTGTAACTACAGTCCTGAAAAAGGCCTCGAAGGAATTTCGATACAGGGCCCACTCAGAACTAGCTACGCCTGTGTGATTAAAACATAATTTTATAGTAAAAAGAATTCCTGTGTTTTTTTCCTCCGAAAGTATTTATATAACTTCTTTAGATAGCAGAATGTGTGTGTGTAAGTGTGCTGCCAAATTGCTTATAAAACAGTAAATACTTATTTGTTAAAAATATTTGCTGTTGGAGTTATGAGTTGTGTATCTTCGATTTGATTACTACCATTATTGAAAAATCATAGATTAAACCCTACTTGGAATAAAAATAACTTCGTGTTTAAATATGCAAGTACCTCAACAACCACAAAAAATTTTACTAACTCTGGCAACCAACAAGTTACCTTAGTACTTTTTTTTGTTGATTCTTATATAATGTATTTTTATCTTTTCTTTTTGACTCAAAAATGTTTCAGAACTGTTCAAAACAATGTTTCCTTTGAAAAGCTTTTCCGGAGAAGCCTTTATGTTCAATTTAGTTATAAAATAGATCCACAGAGGACATAGTATATTTCTCAGAAGTCGAGTTTTTGCTTAAATGATGTAATATTTTCCTCTTAAAATTTACATGCTGTAAGAAAAGTATTAAAAATATCATTACATCGAAACTAATGCATGTATGTACGTAATATATATATATATATATATATATATATAATGATGATATTAATAATTATTATTACATTTTAGATACATAGATGATCTAATTATTTTTGGTAAAAATAATAATGTTAACCCCTATTACTTTATATCAATTATTTAATCCTAATTAAAATTAATAGTAATCAAGTTAAATTTAATTACTTGGATGTATCATTGTATGAAAAAGGACTATAAATTATATAGCAATATTTATGATAAAATAGATTATTTTAACATTCTTAAAGTGCTATGCTGGAATTCGAATTCATCTATATCTATATATAGAAATATTATTTTCAATTATATTTATCGCGCTAAAGTATTAGTTAGTGATAAATTTAATATATATTTAAATTTTAATACCTTTATTAAACATTGTATGGAACATGGTTACCCTGCTGTGTTGTTGTTGTCGTGTCCTTCCCGAAGGGAAGGAGTGAAAGTTGCCATAGCCTGTGAGACAGGTTGGACTTCTTAACGATAGATGGCGACACCACCTATCTCCACCCCCACAATTTTGGCATAGAACTGAAGGGGAGGGAAATATTCTCCAGCCACCTGCACTCGTGGTTTCTGCTGCGACCGCCCACAAGACTTTCGAACCCACTGATTTAACGAGCACGTGCTCCGTGTGTACTCGGTGGTATTTAGTGGCATCGAACCCAGGCCCTCCGGTCTGGAGTCCGATGCTCTAACCACTAGGCTACCCATGGCCCTACTTACCCTGCTAATTTTATAAAATGTTATATTCCTATCAGTTTAATGTAAGAAATATGTAATAAAAATAGAATTTTTAATTAGTTGTACAGTTAATCGATACATGTTACCTCATGCTAAGTAAATTAACAATAATGTATTTTATTTAAAATTAATTGCATATGTCTGGATTGTACTTTTATATTCTTAAATTTTTCTAAATCTTAAAACAAAATTTAGAGTTTCTAAATGTATAGACTTAATGTTATTTTATCAAAACTTACTAATTTTACGCGTTACTGATATTCACCTTTTTGTCGCCCGGGAAAGATAGTTATTGCTGTTTTCACGTGGTAAGTCTTTATCTAATTGTTTTAGCTTTGATTTTAACATATTCTAGTAATTATTATAGGCTATAAAATAATCGTTTTATATTAATAGATTATGGCTTTATTTGTAATAACAGTTAAACTCTTCTAGACATTTCTTACTTTCCCTATGGCCCTGAGTATTGGCAAATACAGATGAAGGTTGGCTGGCCGCAAAACTTTGTTTAAACCTGCAATCCTGGTTCCTAAGGCCAGGAGTTTGCTATAGTACTACTGTAGCTAAGACTTTATACTATCATGACTATAGTTATCTTAGGTTTACAACTATTTTGTGTATATTTTTGGGATTTATTAGTCTTCTTTTTAATTATTTACTGCTATATATATATATATATATATATATATACATATATAATGTTTATTCATTTTTTCTCCATTTAACTGATGAACTTTTAGATGGTGTGTCAATATTCGTATTCCTAGTTATTTAGATGCTTTTTTTTCCTTTTTAGTAGAGATAAAATCATAGGCTGTCTGAGATTTGCAATTAGAGAAATTATGCGCATGACTGACAAATTACAATGAAAAATTCTAGTTTATAAAATGAAATTCCTCGCTTTAAAAAAAGCAAGAGAAAAATCTCTCTCATTAAAAAAACATGTGTTATATTTCATATTTTAAGCTAACAGCACATAATACGATTAAGAAAATCTGCTCTTAGGATTTAAACTCTGATCTTGTACTTAAACTGGTCACAGTAAAAGGCTCTTTTAAGAGAACTCCTTAAAATAGAATTCAAGAAGCCTAACATACAGCATCAATTAGAAAGCAAAATAATCTTTTAACAGCTTTTCTATACTTCATAAACGAAAAACCAGAATAATTTTTTTAAATCTTGCCCTTCAAGCTTTGATTACAGAGGATTACAATCTTGGCATTTCACATTTGGGATTAGAATTCTTTAAAAAGTTCAATCTGTTAAATCAGTGGAGTTCTAAGCCTTTCTTTATTTGAGATTCAACTTTCCACATCAGTTTTAATCGCATCTTCCAATGATTATAAGAGTCTTAGTACTTTCTTTCCATATTTATATCATTTTTTAAACTGGACATGACTTTCTCAGCATGCCTTCGCTCTTCAACATTCTCGTTATTTCACACATTTTAAAAGAGCGCTTCCTCAGGAAAAAAAAAGAAAATCTATAAAGTGATGATATATATAATGAAACTCCACTAAAGTAAAGAATATATCTTCAACCTTAATTTTAGTTAAATTTATGATGCTCTTGGGATTACAAAAAGATATATTACCAGTTTTAATTATTTAGGAGATAATTACAGAATCAAGAATCACCGAGGATTGAGTTACGAAAACTTCCTTCAACCTCGCTCTATTTCAGTTTGTTTTCCTTATTCATCAATAGTAAAAATAAACTACCGAATGTAGTTCTGCATATTTAAAAGTATTGCAAGAATTTTTGAATTAAAATTTCATTAAACAATTATTTTTAGTAATTGTTAATTGGATTCTTAACGATTTTTATTTTGTTTGCATTCGTCTATAGATCTGTTGATGGCATATAGCTATAATTAACTTGCTTTTTTAAAGACAAGGTTTATTTTTTTTATTTCAAGTGTTTTCTTCATACAGGAACTTCCTTGTGAATTTTCGCTTCTGTGATTGGTTCATACTTGAATTAACAATATTATCATGTTTGATGTTTATTGTTCAAAACGAAGATTACACAGAATGTGATTTTATACATTTTTTCAACTAAGCAGTATTTTTCATTAACTTGTTCACGGCACATTTCATTACACGATAAAAAAAATATCCACAACTTGTTGTTAATGATTTAATTTTAAGAGAATGAATAATTTTATAATTTTGCTTTCGGCACACATACATCGGATTACTATATATATATATATAAATATTAAAAAAAAATAGTATATATTGACCAAATCACGTAATTATTTATAAAAAGATTAAAACCGTTGATTTATATAGTGCTGATTTAAAAATTTCTCTAAACATGCAGTGTTTCACTGTGCGTTTTAAACAACTCGCTGCGTGTTTCATAGGAATAAACAGTATTTTGAAAAATGGCAAAAAAAAAAAAGCCTTTGAATTCTTAAATCGAATGTTATGCAGAGGGCTTTTCATCTCTAGGATGCGTCTGACCCCTACCTCAAACCTTGCTTACTTATTCACCTTTGAACAAGTACCTATGGAACAAAAAAGTTCAAAGAGGCAGCTGAATTTAATAATGAATTCTCACCGGTCATATGACAAGGCGTGGAATGCGCCAGCACCTACCGTTTGTTTTCCCCACACGAACTTCTTCCTACATATGGCTGCTCTGTGGTCAACAGAGAAGAACAATGAACAGCACGCAACTAGCTGCTCTAACAGGTCAAAAGATATTCGAAAAGAAACGCCAAGAGAACCTTAATCCGTAAATAGTTCATTCCTCTCTCTCTATTGACAAAAAATCAAAAAAGGCCTTTCATTGTACAACTCGTTACTTTTTCTCTTAGATAGAATCACGCCATTCTAATATCTAGAGAAAAAAATAAGCTTGCAAGGAAAGCAACTTAAATATTAAGGCTTTGAATGCTCAGGAAATTAGGCTACTCTCGAAATCTTTTTTTTTCAGTCAATCTAAAAACCTCAGAAAAATATGCTCACAACATTCTGTATTCATTGTACTGAAAGTAGATCTGAAAGTAAGCTCCTTTTGGGCATTTACAATGTTGTTCTATTTTTTTCATTATAACTAAATCTATATTAAAATAATACTATCAGAGGAAATACAATATTTAAATTTTCAATAATTATAAGAGTGCAAAAATAATTTTAAAAGAAAAAAGACAAAAATAAATAAAATGGATTTTTGTTTCTTTTCTATATAAGAATACTCCCTATTAACTAGTCATTTATTAAACCAGCCCTTAGTAATAAAAACTTTCAAAAAACTTAAGAAAACTATAAATTCTATTTTCTAGATTATTTTTCTTTACAAAAATATGAAATACAAGCAGATATTACTAAACTAAAAATAATTATTATTTATCAAAATAAACGCCAAAGATTTTTTTAAAATGTTTTTTTAAATCAACTCTTGTTGGGATTTAATAGAACGAAGAAACACATCATATTAAAAAGATGAATTTTTGTGGTGTGTAATATATATATGTGTGTGTGTGGAAAGAGGGAGAGAGTATATAACTCTCTCTCTTCACAACTTTTTTTTCTTTTTATTTACTTTACTAAATCTTTTTCCCGATAAGTATCATAAAATATACACTGCTGGCCACCGTAAATGCAACACCCTGAAGGAAGCACGCAAATAACATGAAATTTACAACATGCATTGGCGGAGGTGAGATATAGAAATGATTAGAATTTCAGAGCAGACACATATCACGCACGCCTGTGGCGCCACCTCAAAGCGCTATTTAAGGCTTAGAGATTTCGACGATTTCAAGTTCGGCAGTTGTGTTTTTCTTGTGGTTTTTTCAAAAAACCAATCAGTTATGTCTCGTAGAAAACAGCGATCAGCTTTTGATCAAGTATCCGAGTTCGACAGAGGAAGGATAGAGTGGCCTACCGAGATTGTGGATTATCTTTCAGGGAAATTGGTAGTCGTGTTGGACGAAACCAAACAACTGTAATACGAATATAGGATAGTTGGATGCAGGAGGGTATGACGGACCAACGTGGTCGATCGCATCCACCTCAATGCACCACTTCACGTGAGGACAGGCAAATTGTGCGCATGACAGTGACGGATCGCTCAGTCACATCACGAACCATAGCACAGCACATTGAGTCTGTCGCGCATCATTCAGTGTCTACGCGTACCATTCGACCCCGTTTACAGCAGAGTGGTCTGTCCGCAAGACGTCCATTGCTTGGTCTACCCTTGACGCAGAACCACAGACGTCTCCGCCGCCAATGGTGCGATGAAAGGAGGATGTGGGTGGCAGAATGGAATGAAGTTGTCTTTACTAACGAGTCACGCATCTGTCTGCAACACTACGATGGTTGGATTCGAGTCTGGAGACACCGTGGAGAGAAGATGCTGAACAGCTGCTTTATGCACCGCCACACTGGTCCTTCACCGGGTATTATGGTATGGGGCGGTATTGGATATCACTCTCGCACTCCTCTAGCACGCATTGCCGGCACTTTAAACAGCCAGCGCTACATCTCCGAGGTGTTGGAGCCAGTTGTCCTTCCTTACCTTCAGGGCTTGGCGACAGCCATATTTCAACAGGATAATGCGCGACCACACGTGGCACGCATTGTCCAAAGGTTCTTCGTCAATCACCAGATTGAATTGCTTCCCTGGCCAACTTGCTCTTCGGATCTTTCGCCGATAGAAAACATGTGGTCCATGGTTGCTCAACGATTGACCCATATTACACCCCCAGCTGCCACACCAGATCAACTTTGGCAACGTGTGGAAGCTGCTTGGTCTGCTGCACCCCAAAAACACATCCAAAGTCTCTTTGAATCAATGCCGAGGCGTGTGACAGCGGTGATCTCCAACAATGGCGGCTACTCTGGCTACTGATTCTGGCAGGAACCACACTTCACAGAAGTCTATAAATTTAACCATTTGATACTTGGTCAACACCTTATCTACAAAATAAATTTTGTTGTACTATCTCTTGTCTTTCTTGGTGTTGCATTTACGGTGGCCAGCAGTGTACTATCTGCACGTCACAAGCAACAAAAATATTTAAATATGCAGATGGACATATCAGTTGTGAAATAAAAGTTCTGGATCATAATTTCTTGTAAAAGACAGCGCGGAAGAGTTTGTTGATTATAATGGATATACTGCATATCAAGCATAACAGGCAGCATCATTACTGTATTTTTTTATTATATGAAGAAATCAGTATTGTAAGAGAGAGTCAAACAGTAAATAAAATAAAATAACTACTTTAGTTTAGAATTCCCCTAGCATTTTATTTGTATGCGGCTATATTATAATTTTGTTTTATGTTTTTGCCTCCTTATAATACATGTCAATGATATAATAACAGAGAATATCTTACTTAAGATTTTACCGTATAAATTGAAAACATAGCAAAATTTCGAGACAGAAGAGCCAATTTGTAAGGGAAACAAGCTAATTAAAGTATAAAAGAGCCATTTATATGGATACACTTGAGCAAAACGGGAAGGGGCTCCGATTAGAGGCGGATTAAGTGGCTCGTAGACCTGGCGGCCGCCAGGGGTCCCCAGCTTGATGTGGATTCCAGTTATAAATTCAAATTGCAACAAATTGATCTTGAACCGATATAGCAACCTCAGTGAAAATTCCACATATTTGAGTAGTGGAGCAGCCCTATAGCCATCTTACTTCCGTATATTTGTATTGTTGCCAGGGGCGTCTTAAAACTCTTTGAGACCCTGGGCCCAGAGAAGATACTTGGAGTCCCTGGATTCCCATGCAAAAGTAGGCCCTACCTGAGAATTTTAAAAGTAGACAGTAGCATACATTGTCAAAAAATCGTTCAAAAGATCATTTGAAACAAATAAATATGCACGACTCACAGTTTCAAAAACATAGGCACAAACCGGCTCGACCCATGGCCGCATTTCTACTCAATGAGTTGAATGATTGTTTATGGTATTAGGCCTAGGCCTAGACGTCCACAGCGGCCATCACATAACAATACACTTTTGCCAGTTTGTCGTGACGTATAACCTCCCCTAAGACTATCATCTCCCCGTCTACCGTTAACTGTTTCTGGACGTGTAGGCGGATTAGAGAATTCAAGAGACATCATTACAAATCACTATATTTATTGATACCTCTTATTCAAGTAAAGTTACAAACGCACGATTCAAATTTAAGAACAATAAAACACAATGGAGTATGAGAAGGGGTTACTACTAGCGGAATTACGGAATCGGAACTGAATCCACGAAAGATCAGCACGTACAATTACAGCTAACACACGTACACGTATTCACAAATTTCTAAATCACTATCCTTATTCTTGTAACTTCGGCAGGTCCGTCGTGGTGCAGAACTTATTGCTGGCTGGATCGGATAATGGCTAAGGATCCGCACTCGACTTTCCAATTTCAATCTTCAGCTCTTCAGCTTAGCTCGTCGCGTCACTACTAATACTGTCAACAACTGCGTGTTGATTTACCGATGCTTCAATTCATTTTACTTCAAAAATCTAACTCTTCACTTTACTACTTTCTCTTCTGTTAACTCGCGAAACCCGAACTTATATAATATTTCTCATTTGCATAAATCACTCTTTGGCTCCTGGTGGAGATTGGTTGAAATAAATAATATTTTAAAGAAATATTGAGGAGGTTAGTGAAAACCGTACAGATCCATCACAAGTTGACATGTAGTTTAAAATTCCTGTTTTTCAGAGACTATGTACGAGAATAAATTTGACCATATTAAAATTATCCGGATCTTGATCTTATTAAGGCAGAGTCAAAAAGGAAACGAGGCCCCCACCGAGGGTAATGAACTGGGCCCAGGCCAAGTTGGCCCATGCCTTAAGACGTCCATGATTGCTACTATCTGTGCAAAATTTTCGAAAGCGTTTTTTTTTTCTTTGCACAAATTTTATTTCGACCAAACGAATACTATTCAAGTCAAGCAAGTTTGTTTTTAATTCCCAGCCGTGCTTAGTTACTCTCAGATACATCTTACACTGATGGAAAAAATATCCCAACACCAAAAAAAAAAAAAATTATGAAACTCTGGCAATACATTTGTCTAGACAACATATTTAATTGATTAAAGCTTCAAGATCACAAGTTAATATAAGCGTGAGCAAAAGTCACTTCAAATGCGAAATGATGATACATCAAAAACCGGTGTAAACCCCAGAATTTTAAATGCAATCATGCAAACGTGTATGCAATGTATCGTTAAAGTACCGGATATAAATTTTTGGGATGATATTGCGTGTCTGTTGCTTTTGATCGGTCAATGTAAGTTTTTTTTATTCCGGTTGTGATGACGCGGTCGTTGTCGTCCAATGATGTCACACAATCATACTCGATTGGAGAAAGATCCGGAGATCTAACAGGCCAAGGTAACACGTTGGTCCTCTATAGAGCATGTTGAGAGACAACAGGGTATGAGGGTGCATGTTATTCTGTTGGAAAACACCCCTTGAATGATATTTATAAATGGTTGTGCAATAGTTTGAATCACCAGACTGACGTACAAGCTTGTAGTCAAGTTGTGTGAACTAACTTTGAGAAAGCTCCAGCAATAAAAAAAATTGCTCATGCCGGCCCATAACTCTCGGTGCAAGCCTAGTGTATCAAGGCCGCAGAAAGGTTGTTTGCAGGTGCTGACTTGACAGGGCAGGCGTCCCAAGCTAGAAACAGCTTTGATCGGAGAATACAACACATCGCCACTCCGCTCTCCAAAGATCTCTAACGTGACATCACTGAAGTCGCAAATGTTAGTTATTTGGAGCTAATGGTATAAGCGTTAAAGAACGTCTGGCTGGGAACTATTTCTCAAACGATTGATTCGTTACAGTTCACTGTGTCACTCTGATGTAAAAAAAAAATTGTAATTTCTGCTGTAGATGCACTAATATGTTCCCGAGCCATTTGGTTAATGCGGCGATCTTTTCAGTCAGTGGTGACCGTAGTAGACCATAGTTTTCTTGCGGCTACTACCAAAAATCATGCACAGTGAATACATTCCACAACCAAGTCTTTCCACAATATCGTGGAAAGAAAATCCACCTTTTTTATACTACCTCATTTAAATTCAGCGAGTTGTTGATAATGGCTTCTTCGTCTTCTTAAAGTCATTATGGACTAACATCAACTCCCTACGTCAAATCTCAACGATAAATTACACTCACGAACTTTAAGAGCGTATTTTAAGTACACTTGATTCACATCCTAAGCGGCGCAACTAGCGTCACACTTATGCGCCTAACACGAAATTTGAATTAAAGTCATCTTTACTGACTAAAGTCATTTTTACATAAATTCATCACAACTGTTACTCGGTAATGGGATTTTTATTTTCATCAGTGTATGTTTTACTACTGAAGATAAATGAAACAAAATGAAGTTATGTGATAAAATATATCTCTATTTCAAAGCAAACTATTTCAAGCTAGTTGAATTAGGTCTTAACAACAAGATAAAGATTAATAAAAATGGACCT
Organism: Trichonephila clavata; assembly: GCA_019973975.1. Lineage (NCBI taxonomy): Eukaryota > Metazoa > Arthropoda > Arachnida > Araneae > Nephilidae > Trichonephila > Trichonephila clavata. The sequence goes on along the minus strand of BMAO01000673.1, from coordinate 112,289 downwards.
AGCTGAAATCCGTGATACGAATAAGGGAAAAAAAGCCACAAATACTGGACGTAACTTTCATTTTTAAACACATGGACAAATATGAAACTTCCCTAATGACCGTGATTTAGAGTACCATACTCTAGAGCAAGGATGGCAAACCAGTGGCACGCGTGCCATTGATGGCACGCGAAGCAGTATTTTGGGCACAACCCGATTAAAACGGTTTGCAAAATAATAAAGATCAATATATGAAGTATTACGAGAAACGCGTGAGTGATCGGTCGCAGTTTTCAGTGAGATTTTTTTCAGTTCAAAAGAATTATCGGAAACGCTCGAGTTTTTTATGTACCTTGACGTGACTTCATTTAATAAACTGAATTTGTCCCAATTCCATTGGTTGTAAATCGAAAAATTTTAAATTCAACTGATTGATTTCCAGTCTATTTCAATATGGATTCAAAAATTGTTGAAAAAATAGAAAGATGAAATTAATTAAAACAGAAAGATTTTTTAACAGACAATATAAGTAAAACTGCCAGTAATGAAATTTTGGAAACAGGAAATTCGATTCCAGATACATTTAGCTGTTTGAAAAAAGTGGCTCCTATGTTATTTTAACCATATTTTCATCTACCTATGCTTGCGAGTCATTATTTTCAAAGATGAATAACATTAAAGACTCATTTAGAAACCATTTGGAAGATGACTCCAATTCAGCTTTCATTCTGGTAAAAGTAACATCTTACAATCCTAATACTAGTTATTTGTCATATAATTTACCACAAAGAATGCCCACTAATGTTACTATAATTTGAATTAGATGTATAAATAAAAAATTTACTTCTATACTGTGCAAAATGTATTTTTTCGTTGAAATTAAAGAGTTTTGAGTTGTTAGTACAGTAGAGAACGTCGTTTACCCGAATCAATTGGGACCGGACACCGTTCGGATAAGTGATTGTTCGGATAACCGAAAACCGAATGCGATCCATGCAGTATATGAAACCGGACACTATATGAATATTGAAAACCATCACATGCGGGAAACGTGCTTGAAGAAAAAGTAAAATAGGTGCAAAATGTAGCAATTTTACCTTTATTGTAGAAAATATTCACTTATTTTTCGCTGTACCATTGTACACCTTCGTTTTTTCGCTGCAAGGTCTCTGATTCTCTCGAGCAGCAGTAGATGAGAAGGACAGCACTCTGATTGTTTTTCATACCACTCCATAGCTTTTACTAACGCAGAAAAGCGTCAGTATTTGATCGACACTTGCTATTTTCGTTGTTGTTCTCGTCTTCATCCGTTTCGTCGTCGACAAAGGCGGATTCTTCTTGCACGAAATCACAATCTCGTCATCATTTAGCATTTGAAATCCACAGTCTTCTGCATCGCATGGCATCTAGGTTTCTACATTAACAAGACTCAACAAAAGAGCACGTATACACCCCTCTTTTGGAAACTAACTGACCTAATATTTTTCCGCCCAGATGTTTACCAAATCACATAACAGAAATTCCTCAAATATCCCTCACCTTGGGTTTTCCCGTCACTTTTGACCTCACGCGAAACAACTGTTCAGCATTGCACTGCTCGAAAACGTATCCGGACTTTGGTCCGGATATTTGACGCTCCGGATAATAAAATTCCTGATAAACGAAATTCTACTGTATTTAGTTTTATTATTTCCTCAATAATTACAAGTCAGAATTATTTGACAGTATGCCTATATCTCCTTAAACATTTCTTATATATAAAGAAAAATGACACGTTGATCCGAACAGGTTCGCTACCCCGTTTCTCTAGAGAATAAATGCTACTAACAACCATTGCAATCGTTGAGTGTGAATTTTTGAAAGGATCTAGTCTACTTAAATCTCTAGAAAATGATAACCAAAATTTCAGAAATAAATTTGGAAAAATGGGACAAAGAACAACTGATTTATCAGGACTATAGTTTGAAGAGGAAAAACAAGCTCACTGGCAGCAAATGAGAAAAATTACTTTCGGTAAAAGTAAAAAAGTCGGTTATAAATTCTTGAAAGGAGAGAAAATTTCATAGTGAATTCGTTTTATGACATGCGATAGGGCAAGAGTAGAAGAGCTGAGATTTATGAAACTACACTGCCGGCCACCGTAAATGCAACACCAAGAAAGACAAGAGATAGCACAACAAAATTTATTTTGTAGATAACATGTTGACCAAGTATCAAATGATTAAATTTATAGACTTCTGTGAAGTGTGGTTTCTGCCAGAATCAGTAGCCAGAGTAGCCGCCATTGTTGGAGATCCCCGCTGTCACACGCCTCGGCATTGATTCAAAGAGACTTTGCATGTGTTTTTGGGGTGCAGCAGACCAAGCATCTTCCACACGTTGCCAAAGTTGATCTGGTGTGGCAGCTGGGGGTGTAATATGGGTCAATCGTTGAGCAACCATGGACCACATGTTTTCTATCGGCGAAAGATCCAAAAAGCGAGCCGGCCAGGGAAGTAGTTCAATCTGGTGATTGACAAAGAACCTTTGGACAATGCGTGCCACGTGTGGTCGCGCATTATCCTGTTGAAATATGGCTGTGCCCAAGCCCTGAAGGTAAGGAAGGACAACTGGCTCCAAATCCTCGGAGATGTAGCGCTGGCTGTTTAAAGTGCCGGCAATGCGTACTAGAGGAGTGCGAGAGTGATATCCAATACCACCCCATACCATAATACCCGGTGCAAGACCAGTGTGGCGGTGCATAACGCAGCTGTTCAGCATCCTCTCTCCACGGTGTCTCCAGACTCGAATCCGATCATCGTGGTGTTGCAGACAGATGCGTGACTCGTCAGTAAAGACAACTTCTTTCCATTCTGCAACCCACATCCTTCTTTCATCGCACCATTGGCGGCGGAGACGTCTGTGGTTCTGCGTCAAGGGTAGACCAAGCAATGGACGTCTAGCGGACTGACCACTCTGCTGTAAACGGCGTCGAATGGTACGCGTAGACACTGAATGATGCACGACAGACTCAATGTGCTGTGCTATGGTTCGTGATGTGACTGAGCGATCCGTCACTGTCATGCGCACAATTTGCCTGTCCTCACGTGAAGTGGTGCATTGAGGTGGATGCGATCGACCACGTTGGTCCGTCATACCCTCCTGCATCCAACTATCCTATATTCGCATTACAGTTGTTTGGTTTCGTCCAACACGACTACCAATTTCCCTGAAAGATAATCCACAATCTCGGTAGGCCACTATCCTTCCTCTGTCGAACTCGGATACTTGATCAAAAGCTGATCGCTGTTTTCTACGAGACATAACTGATTGGTTTTTTGAAAAAACCACAAGAAAAACACAACTGCCGAACTTGAAATCGTCGAAATCTCCAAGCCTTAAATAGCGCGTTGAGGTGGCGCCACAGGCGTGCGTGATGTGTGTCTGCGCTGAAATTCTAATTATTTGCATATCTCACCTCCGCTAATGCATGTTGTAAATTTCATGTTATTTGCGTGCTTCCTTTAGAGTGTGCATTTACGGTGGCCAGCGGTGTATTATAGAACACTTTACTGTATTTTTTGACGAGAGATTATTACCTGAAATTAAGAAGAAAGTTACACAAAAACTAAAGGAAACTTACAAAGAAGATATCGAATCTTTTCATTTAAACGATATGAATTGGATCAGTTTTTACTATATTTAAATAGAAAACAAAAATGCAACGAAGACCTCACTAGAAATTTATCAAGTTGCGAGAAAAATCCTAATGTAGAGATGCTTTTCAAAATATTTTTAACAATATCGATATCGAATGCATCGGGTGAGAGATCTTTTTCGGTTTTAAAGCGTGTTAAAAATTATTTAAGAAGCACTGAGGGAGAGGAGACAAACTAAACAACACGGCCGTATTATATATAGAACAAAACGTTTTGGACAAAATAGATACAGCAAAAAAAAAAAAATAAAAAAAATGATGAACTTGCCAAAAAGAATTGTATAGCAAAATTGTAAGCTCTTTAGAAAGGGTTTTAAATATAGTATGATTTTTCTTTAGTCGTTGAGTTTTATTATTGTCAATAGGTTTCATTTTGAGAAGGTCATCGAATCTTTTAATTATTTTAGATTTTCAACTCTTGAGCTCATGGGCCTTAAACCTTGTACCGCTAGGGGCCTCCAACCACCTTAATACACCTCTGTTAATAACTGATTTTGAAGCAAGACGGATTTTTGCGATATGTTGGTTTTTGACCAAATGGCGCACTTCTAAAGTGGAAATTGAAAAATTTGCCTAAAAATCGTTAGGTAATGGCTAATAACAAATGAAGTATGCAATATAAAAGAAGATTCTACGTACTTCCATAGGCAACGTATTTTTCAAGACACATTCAAAATTGCAAATAAATCGGTTGAAAATTGTCTGATTTATGATTCCGGCCAACTTAAAAAATGCAGTTTTGAGATAAAAGCGTTTGAAGTTTTGAATAGTTTCAGAATAATTTTGCAATACCTTTAATTTGTGATGCCTGCACCGTACAATTGGCCTTCCAGATTATCGTCCTGCTCTTGCATTTCTTTTCTGCTTGATCTTGAAGCGCTTTAGTACCCAGTAAGTGTTGATGGTTTCTTGTCCACTCATGAGTGCTTCCAAACTTATTTATGCAAATATGTAAGGATTGCTGGAAACCCCTTTAGGAGTATCTGCTCATAGCGGTATTTTTACGGCGATAAATTGAACTATTACTACTCTAGAACTAATAGCACTATTTTTACTGATTCTCCATAAGCTAAGTTACAATGGAAAACAATTTAACACTGGAAAAACTATTTTAATTAAATAACTTGAGTCAGCCAAATATTTAAGTGTATTTGCGAATACAAGCATACTTTTCAATAAGTAATTTTAAAGAAAAAAAGAAAAGGATATCTAATTTTTTAGTAGACATAATTATTTTATTAATAATACATAGAGGCAGAGAACTGAGGAGCTGCAACTAAGCACACAAAAAGTCACATGCGGCTCGCAAGACATGATTTGCCGACCACTGGCTTATATATATATATAGATCATACTCAGAGGCGGATTAAGCGGCTGGCGGACCTGGCGGCCGCCAGGGGCCCCGAGCACCAGCAGGGGCCCCAAGCTGATAGACTTCAGTTATAAGTTCAACGTGCAAAAAAAAATCTTGTACTGATATTGCAAACCCAATGATTACCCACGATTTGAATCATATAACAACTAGTGTTGCCTTCATATATTGCATGTAATTGCGGTTGAAATCCGTTTGTTTTTTGTTTTCTTTTAAAAAAAAATGTTTTCCTGAACTTTGGTCTTTAATATATGTTTTCGGTTCCAAGTTTTTAAAAAGTTGTTCCCAGAATTCTTATATTAAAATAATGATCCCAGATCTCAGACTATAAACAACTACCAATGTTTAGTTCTTTCGAAATAATTCAGTATTTGAAGGTTCGTGAATTATTGTTATCTGGATTTTTGTGTTTATATTTTGAGAATGTGGGGAAAGAGATCGAAGCAGTGTCGGATTAAACGACATGTAGGCCCCTAGGCAGTCGAGTTCTCGGGGCTTCTTAGCCTGTTTTTGGAGCTCTAACAGAAAACAGAACACGTTTTTATGGGCCCCTAAAAAGCACGGGGCCCATAGGCAATTGCCTACTCCTCCGAACGAGTAATCGAGTACTGGATTGAAGTATTTTGTAAATTTAGCATCAGTTTTATTTCAGTCAGCATGACAGGAATAGCGAAATATTTAAGTGAGATTGAAATTTCTCTAAATTGATGAATGAATCAAATAGTGAAATAGATGAAAGTAATTTTTCGAAAAAAACTATAAAGCAGCGTTTCTCAAACTGTGGGGCACACCTCCCCCCGAGGGGGAGGGGCGTGATAACCCTACCAGGGGGGCGCGAGCATATGGAAAATAGAAAATTAAAAAAATTAGTTTACTGACATGGTGTAAAGCAAAATGCTTTCTGACATAAAAAAAACACACATTACATTGATATAATTCATACATATCATCTGATGATATTACGTCATCGAAAATAAAAGCTCCTAGCTACAGGGAGCTCCTAGCTTACATGTGTAAGCAAAAAGTCGTAAAATGTTATCAATGGTCTTTTACTATTGATAACATTTTACCAGCTATTTTACGTTTATAAAATAGTATGTCACTGGCTTAAAACGATATAAGTTTTCCGTGTGAATTCTGAATCTTACGAAACGCAATAAGAAAAGTTTAAAAGCTGGTAAAATTACTCAAAATAATGAGAAGACAATCAGTGGTGTGATCTTTGAATGTAGGAAAAACTTCTCATTCAAAGCGGATCAACAGAAAGATCGTTTGAAGTGAAATACAGATAACACTTAGGATGGAAAAAATCCATTCAGAATGTTATTTGCCTGTAAATGACAATAGCCCCTTCATCTATTGATTGATTGACTGTAATAAACGTCGCACTAAGAAGCTACAGGAAGACTTGGCCCTTAGTCGGAATTTTTTTCAGAGATGGTCCGGTGAAAGAGAATATATTTTATTTATTCCGGTTCTCTTTTATTTCTGTAACAACCAAAAGACTGGATGTGCATTTATGGTGAGCAAGGGCTCGATAACTGCTACCCGTTCCGAGAAAAGATAGGACCATAAGCGCCAGAAGTCTTCCGTCACCCTCCAAGTCTATAGTTAATTATTTTTTAAGGAGTATCAATGAGTTCTTAACGTTGGTCCTCTTGGGGAAAGTGGAGGGGGCGCGTTAAAGAAGAATTTCGGCACATTGGACAAAAGCAGAATCGGGAAAAGCACGATCAAGATTTATGACAGGCTTAAGGACGAATGAAAAGAATGGGACAGAATGACCCTGAGAAAAAGACCCCTTTTCGAAGAAAACTGAGGAAATTTTTTGGGTCAATTTGACTTTCGAACTAATTTCTTTTAGCTTCCTGTGCTTATACAGACAAATCGGAGAACCATGTTTAAACAACAAAAAAAAGGTAACTATATTTTCATTTTCAAATTCTTTTTTGATTTTTAAGATTTAATGCGCAGGTATTTTAATCATTGCGTAAAATAACGTGAAAAAAATATATTTTGTCGCATTTGCGTGTAATTACTATTTTATTTATTTAATTTTCGTATTACTACATAAATATAAGTAACTGTCATCAGTTTCTTAGAATATTTTCATGATGATTAACATATTTAAATGTGTTTTCGTAGCTTGAATCTTAAAACATTTTCGATTGGCATTGTTATTCAAATGAAAAGATATTATTTGCCTCTCGTATAAAAATAATTTCTTGAGTCAGTTATAAAAAGGGATAGTAGTTCATTTAAAATACAAAATATTAATGAGATTTTGAGTACATCCATTAATTATTTACCATACTTAAAAGAATCCTAACAATAAATCGAAATTGAAATAAAAACGTTATTATATTTATTGTGTTGATTTTTTGTTTGTAATCCTAACGTATTACGATAATTTTGTTTAGTAATATATGAGCCAATCTATAATTTCTAAATATTTAATTAAAATTGCTTTAAACTGTTAAAAGAATTTTCAAAGGAAGAAAGTATATTAAGTTTACTTTAAAATACACTTTTCTTTCTTTTTATTTAACGTGAAATAAACACATAATTTTTCTAATATACTTTAAAACTGCTAAGAGAACCATTATTTTGTAAGATTAAATTTGAAAAGCACGAATTCTTTTTTTCTTTTTGTATTTATTGCCATTTTAAGAGTGATTTGCTGGCGATACTTTTTTGATTAAGATCTTTTGTCCGACAATTTGAAAGGATATTCAATGCAATCTAATAATTAAAAGTGTAGAACTAATTATAAAAATACATAAAAGTCATATAATTACTTTAAAATGCATAATTTCTTTAAATAAATAATAAAGTTAATCAAAGTTCTAATAAAGTTAATCAAAATTCATCGATAACTATATTTAAAATCTTTAAAAAAGGCAACAATGCCAAAACTACAGCAGAAATTTCTTATAAAAAGCATTTAATGAAATGTTTATTTTTACAGAACAATAAATAAATGTTGAAAAATATAGGTACTATTATTTAATTGCTCCTAGTTTAAAACTATTTAAAGTGTTAGCAAAATGTATTACAGAAATAAAAATATGATAAACACAATTTATAAAGTACATAAAAAAGTGATTTCAAACAAAATAGAAATATGAAAAGTTATTCAATAGAGATTGAGTAAGAGAGATTCAAGTAAGATTGTTTAATTTTGAGAAAGGGAACTTTGAATGTAATTAAGATATAAATTTAGTTGAAAAATTGTAGATTTCTTTTGTGATTTTTTTTGTGGCGTTTGTCAAACAGTTTTGAGTTATCTTAGAAATTTCAAATTATTTTGGAAATGTTTTATTGTTCTGTTTAGTCACAAAGTATTAAGATTTTTGAAAAAACAAACAAGTATAGTAATAATACTAAACTAGAATGTGTAAAATACAGTTAATGTTTTATTAACTTATATTTAGAAACTTTAAAAGGAAACTTTACAAAAATCAAGAGTATTATAATTGTTTTTCCAAAAAATCCCACAGTTTTTTAAAAGAAAACCTTAGAATTTTTGAAAGCTTACTTTTGGTTGAGATATTTTAATAATTTTGATTATAAGTAATCAGGAAGCTAAGCTACGTTTTGTTCCAGAAATTAAACTATGATTTCTGTAAAGAATAAAAGAATTAAGCAAAATATGTGTGTATTAAATCAAAAATATCATAATTCTATCAGAAAATTTGAAAAAAAGATGAAATGTAATTTTATGAGTACTTGGAGAAAAAAAATTAAATGCTTTAGAAATTTCAGCTAAATTTGGACTGGATATTAAAAATTGCAGATGGGGGGGGGGGATCATTTGATAATGCGCCTAATATGTCCGGGCGGTACTCAGGTCTTCAGGCACGTATTAAAGAACACAGCTCAAGGGCAGTTTATATTCCTTCTGCCATTCATTCTTTAAATTTAGTAGGAAATTTAGCAGCAGAAAGTTGTAGCGATGCAATTAAATATTTTATGCTTGTACAGAAATTATCAATTTTTTTTCCTGTGTCAACCCATCGCTGGCTAATTTTAAATAAAAATCTGGAAAGGAGTAAACATGCAATATCTGTGAAAAAAAAGTTTCAGATACACGATGGTCAGCAAGAGCAGATGCCGTACGAGCTATAAGACTTGGTTACACACACATAGAAGATGCCCGGGCTGAAATCCGTGATACAAATGAGAAGATCACAATACTAGAGGCAACTTCTCTTTTGAAATAGATGGGGAAGTATGAAACTTCCCTAATGACCGTGATGTGGGATACCATACTCCAGAGGGTGAGTGCTACTAGCAAAGCATTACAATCAGTTGGGTGTGAGCTATTAAAAGGAACTAATCTACTGAAATCTTTTAAAAAATATATATAAAATTTCAGGAATGAATTTGGAAAAGTAGAACAAGAAGCAACTGCTTTATCAGGGCTCTCATTTGAAAAGGAAGTTGGACAAGCTTGCAGGCAGTGAAAGAGAAAAATTATTTTTAGTGAAACTATAAAGAAGGTCATGAATTTGAAAATAGGGAAAATTTCTTGGTCAACTCATTTTATGTCATATGTGATAGAACAAGTGCAGAACTATTCCGAAGAGCTGGAATATATAAAAATGTTATAGAAAACTTTTTTTTTTTGTATTTTTTGACGAGATGTTACCTAAAATTAAGAAGTAAGCCGTACAAAAATTAAAGGATATTTACAAAGACGATATTGAATCGTTTAATTTTGACGATGAATTGGATCAGTTTTTGCTATTTTTAAAAGAAAACAAAGATACACAATGAACACTCCAATAGAAAATTATCGAGTTGCAAAAGAAATGGTCTCGACTTTCCCTAATGTAGAGATACTTTTATATAAAAATATTGTTAACTATACCGATATCAAATGCATCAGGTGAGAAATCTTTTTCGGTTTTAAAGCGCGTTAAAAATTATTTAAGAAGTAGTATGGGAGAAGACAAACTGAACAGCATGGTCATATTATATATAGAACAAGATGTTTTTGGACCAAATAGATACTGCAAAAATAATCGATGAATTTGCCCAAGAAAAATCAAGACGTGAAGTTGTATAGCAAAATTTTGAGCTTTTAAAGTAAGGGTTTTTTTTTAATTCTTTAAAATAAAGTTTAATTTTTATTAGCCGTTAATTTTTTTTTTGCTATACATTTCATTTTGAGAATTTAAGGTCAGCGAATTTTTTCACTATTTGAATTTTTCGACTTTAGCCCAGGGGGCCCCAAACCTTTTACCGCCAGGGGCCTCCAACTAGCTTAATCCGACTCTGATCATACTATGTCTAACATGAATCTATTTCACAAGAAGTACTACTACAGTAAAGTTATTTGTGTAGATACTTCCTTTTCTAAGAATATAACTGAAATTTTTTTTATCCCCTATCGTTGATATTATTTAAATGCAATTACTATAATAACTTGTTTCAGTCAAATTTCTAGCTGTTTGAGGGTTTATATGCACCCTTTTGTAAAAAAATCGAAGCACCATGAAGAAAGTAGTTGTTTTAATGAAATTAAATATATGTAGAGTTCATACACAGATAATAAAATAATAAAAGAATCAAGGTCATAGGGCTCATCCATGGCTCACGATTACAGTTTGAATGTTTAAAGCAATGGTTCGTGGAACTGCTCCTGGCGGTGTTACATGCTTGTATACGTCTCTGTAAAGAGTGATAGATGTTCCTAATGCCATCCAGGTATTGACCAGTTGTTGCTCCAGATCTACGACATTTTGGGGTGCCTAAATCTGGTGCCTTACCATGTCCTAGACATGTTCCATTGGTGAAAGGTCTGATGACCTTGCTGGAAAAGGAAGATAATTAACGGCACGAAGGCAGTCCAAGGATATGCAATTGGTATGGTATCTGGTATTATCTTGTTGGAAACTGGCCCCCAGATGACGCGCCATTGAGGGTAATAAAACCGGCCGCAGGATGGTATCAATGTGTCGTTGAGCTGTTAAAAATGTATGGAGGATGACTAGAGATGACCTGCTGTCGTATGAGATAGTACCCCCTTCACCGTCACACCAGAGGTTATGGCTGCATACCTTTGTAAAATAAAGGATGATTGAGACCGCTAGCCCCAGCTGTCCAAACACGAAGACGACGGTCACCTGCTTCAAAAGTAAAGCGGGATCCCTCGCTAAATACTATGTGATGCCAGTTTGATGGCAACCATGATGATCGGCTGCGACACCACTGCAGACGATTCCGCTGATGTCAAAGGCAGACATCTTAAAGGCCGCTGTGAGCGTAACACTGCTTCAGCCAAGCGCTGTGAAATGGTAGAAGTTACCACAGGGGGTAGTGGTTCGGGCCTGTCGAACAATCATCCGATATTGCCTCGCATTTGTGCATCTTGGCCTTCCAGAGCCTTCATTTCTTCGATAAGTTCCTCGCAGCAACCATTGCTGCCAGCACCTTTGCACAGCGGTGTCTGTATGTAGCAGGGTACGACCTATTGCTCGGTATGACCACCAAGCTTCACGCATTCCGACAATGCGACCCCGTTCGAAGTCATTCGTTTTTTTCTGGGGAATCACTACGACGAAAACGAAGAAAAGATAAATTTTCTGCCTCTATTAGCGGTTTTATACTTTCCTAGTTGCTCAGCAGAAATGCGCGCTACAACCGCAATTCATGTTCATTGGCCTTGAAATTTTTATCATTTGCATATTCAAACAAGATGTCTTTGCCTGCGAAATTTCATCGGACATTTCACAATCGGACAACTCCTTCTTGGTGCTTCGATTTTTTTTTATTTTTACAAAAGAGTGTTATTTACGTTGCAGTACAATTCCGAAAAAATAATCATTCTACACACATTTTCATTTTCCTTCCTTTTTTTACATTTAGAGTTTTTCTACTTAACAGACACACACTTTTTCGTAAATGAAGGAAAGTTTGGATCAGCTTGGTTACATATTGTTTTTTTTTGTGTCAATAAATTAAAATACTATAACAACCATCTTGTACAAAAATCATTCTTCATAATTCTTTAAATAAAAGTAACCTTTATAGCCTTATAGTACCTTAAGAGCTTCTTATAATTATATTGTTCATAATGACTTTCATTAATATGAGTAATATGAAATCATTTTTGAATGCTTTTTTATGGATCAATAGTGGAACACTTATGTGAAATAACATGGACTTATCAAGTAATGGATTGTCCATTTTTTAAGTTATGGATAAACTATTATGTTTTGAAATTCTGAAACACAGCTTTTAAATTCAAAACTCGCTTAAAAGTAATTCAGCAGGTTTAGAAAAACATATGTATGTTTCAGCTATTATGCCTACTGCAGCTGGATTTACATGTTCTTTTGTAACGAAACAAAAAAGATAGATACAATCGACAAAAAACAATTTAGGCTGCTATCTGGTACAGGCATTTTTTTTTTAATAATGCGCATAGTTTGGTCACTTTTTGTCAGATTTGTTTTAACAGGATCACAAACCAGCAAATATAGATTTTTGTGACACTATAGAAGGGAATTCGCATGTTTAGTTTATTGGGGTTTATATTGTGGTGTAAAAATTCTAATTTTGTAATTAAAAAAAATGCTTCATAAAAATTGTTCTTCGCTGCTAAACCTGTGCCTTATAAATTTATATATTATTATTTTAATCTTTTATGTATTATCCTTTTCATCTTTCTTTTATGTAATTCTTCTCTGTAAAGACTTTTCAGTGTACATTTTAGTTTTGTATTCTCTATGTATTGCAACATTACTGTATTTTATACCTGGATCTCTGTATGGCATTAAGATACTCTTTCTGTATTGACAGTTGCATTAGAAGCAAAATCATTAATTAATCAGCGTATTTGATCTTGAACTTCAACTTAACTTGTCGGATTTCTTGGCGCCCAGAGTGAGTGAATATTAACGTCCCACTGTTCAGCTATACACGAGGGCTTTTGGGGACGGTCCGCGTAATTTCTTAGCGCCCAGAAATGCATATTCAATCAGCTGTGAAAAGCATGCTTCTTCGAGGAACTCAAGCTTCCTTTCTAACTGGTTCAACAGATAAAGTTACAAGATTCGTAACGTCTTTCAGCATCCCTTGCCAGTAGGGCTTGTTCACGTTTAAACTAGTATAGATTAATCCATATTTTTCTAAGGATTTTTTAAATGCGGCTTTTTAAGAAACCACTATTGTCATTGATCTCTTATGTGCTGCTTTGCGTATGTACGAGAGAGAGGGCATATACACTGGTGTCCAAAAGTTAAGAATAAATCATAAAATGCGAAAAAAATGGAGTAAATATTCGTAAAATTATTCCAAATTTCTTGCGGATATTATTGGGTGAAGAAGAAACATTGGGTTTATGCAAAACTTTTCAGTCGACTACGTCCTGCGCGAAACACTGGAGCATGTCGGAACGCAGAGAAACCGATTCACTCAGCATAGGCAGTTCAGACAAGTTTCGTGCAACTTCTGTGCGAAGGCACGTTGTTAACCATCAAACAAAGTGAATGATGGCACAAAGACTCCAATTGGATATGTTTATGAAATGAAGAATCGTTGGAATGCTGGAATCCTCACGATCACAAATCGAAGTGTCTCGAATTCTGAATGTGGACCAGTCTGTGATCTCAAGACTGTGGCAGAGGTTTCAAAGAACGGGAGATGTTATCCGACAACCAGTATCAGGTCGACCAAGAGTCCCAACCCCTCGTCAAGACCGATATCTGGTAATAAGTGCACGACGTCAGAGGGGCAGTACTTCCAGAGCACTGGGTTCGGCGCTCACAGTCGCCACATGAATACGAATTTTGAGACAAACTGTGTGTTTACAGGAGAATCAATCATGCTGGCCTGTATGGGAGAAGACCAGCAGTTTGCATTCCCCTCACGTCTGCGCATAAACGCGCGCGTTTAAACTGGAGTTTGAAACATATACACTGGAGTGTGGGCCAATGTGATGTTCAGTGACGAGTCCCGGTTTAGTGTGAGTAGTGATTCTAGGCGGGTAACGATATGGAGATAACGTGGAACACGTTTTGAACCAAGAAACATAACGGAAAAACATCATTTTCCATCGAGGGGAGTAATGGTATGGGCAGGCATCATGATGGACGGCCGTACAGACCTCCATTTCTTTGACACGGGGTCTGTGACTGCTCAAAGATACAGAGACTAAGTTCTTGAGCCTTATATTTGCTTGTTTCGAGGTGCTGTCAGTCCTGACTTCATATTCATGGATGATAATGCGCCATGTCATCGAGCGGTGCTGATTGATGACTTCCTTGAAACGAAAAACATCCAGCGCATGTCGTTGTCTGCGAGCTCCCCTCATTTAAATCCTATCGAGCATATATGGGATATGCTCGGGAGACAAATTGCAGCCCTTTCTCACCCACCAAGCTCCGTTACAGAACTGAAGAGAGCTCTCCAAGGAGCTTGGAATCGTTTGAGCCCACAACTCATTCATCATCTCATAGCAAGTATGGTAAATCGCTGTGCAGCGTGCCTGGCTGTCAGAGGTGACCACACGCCTTATTAAACTGCAGCATCAGTATTTTATTTAATGTTTTCTTTCATTTTTTCTTTGACGGGTGAATCCTTGCTATGCTCAGTTTTCTTTCAAACTGCTACTTTGGACAATAAAATTAATTATTTTCATTCTTTTGATTTGCTTTCTTATTTTTTAACCATTTTACACTCCCATATCACGTTTCCCGCCATTCTGATTTACAGTTCCTTATTTATTCACATAATTATCAATTCTGCTTAACTTTTGGACATCAGTGTACTAATACATTTTCAAGTTGATTTTGATGCCCTTCATTAACTGGTTTGCCAAATTGAGGTCAGCTGGTCACGTGAACCGTCTCCCTTTAGAGGTTCATATCATTTTGGATGGACCCTCCATGATAGACAGGGATATCCAGGAAAACATTCTCAATAAAGCCGTGTTATTCATGCATGGCGCCCACATTCACCGAAAATTATATTCCTCTCGAAATATTCATTAGTTTAAAATTTCATTATACAAATTGGTTTTTAAACAGCCAATAAAGCTTTCGGTCGTGGGATTTGAACCACGGCCTATTCGAACAAGAATCTTGGACTAAACAAAGACGCGCGCGCGGGTCAGATAGTTTTTAATTAAAAATAAATCCATCTTCCGCATATTTTACACTTCACGAGTTTTGGATATGATCTCCTCCGATTATGATATGCAGGTTTCACGTCGTCTAGCTATACTAAGTATGAGGTTGTCAATGAGTTGTTGAGGCCTTGCTGCCCATGAAGTCTTGTACCACCAATCGGAGCTCCGTAATCATTACTGGTGGAAAGTTACATGCTGCCAAGCGTCTCCCTAGAATGTCCCTTACGTTTTCGATGGGATTTAGATCCACACACCTTGCCGGTCAATCTATGCGTTCAATATCCTTATTGTCCAGCAGTTCTCCAACAACTACTATTCAATGAGTTGGTGAATTGTCGTCCATGAAAAGGAACTGCGGACAAATAGCGCCTTTAAAAAGACGCATATGTGGAAGAAGAGTCTCGTTGCTAAAGCGGGCTTTGGTGACTGAACCACTTTGAAGATGTGAAGATCTATACAGCAACCAAGCATATCTCCTTAAATAAGAACACTATGAATCAGTCTCTTCCGAGAATATTGGATGGGTTATTGAGGGTTTTCCGCTCTCTCTAGATGAGTGTGCGCCCAAAATCGTATACTCATACTAAATCTGCTGTCATCTGTAAGGAGTTCTCGAGTAGTAAGGAGAGTAAGTCTCATCTATAAGGAGTTCGATCACCTATTAATTATTCGTCCGATTCTGGTGTTCCCGGCACCACAGAAAGTGCCTTCTCCAATGAGCAGACGTTAAAGACACGCGCCGTACGGGTCGTCGGGCCAACATACCCCCCCCCCCCCGTGCAGCTTTCTGGCCACAATAAAACGTGATATCGGTCATCCAATCGCCCATTCCGTGTGTTTAGCGATTTTTCACGCTAGCGTACTTACGTCCGTCTGTTTCTTCTGGCCTGTAGGGCAATATCATACTTGTCCACTGGCATGGTTGCTCCTGGATGACCAATGCTGAGTCTTCGGACAGCTATTCTTGTAGTTTGAAATTCTCTCCAAAGTCGTAAGACAATGCTGTGAATTCCGAACTCCACTGCCACACTTCGACTTCCTTTTATCTTCTCAATGATTTGACCTCAGGTAAAACCATTCAAATGTCGTCTAACATATTGATTGTTCGACATTTCACACTGAGGCAGAAACGCGATGTCGTTCAAACTGCTATACGACGTGTGTTGCGTGGCAACAGAAGGAAGCGAGAAGTAAAAGCTGAAGCGTTTTGTTTGGAAAACATAATGAATGAAAAGCGTTAAATATGATTTTTGCTATGCTGTTTTTGATTTGAATATACATTATTGATGTTTTCTTCAGCATTTTCATCTATGAACAAAACTCCCTACATTTATTCTCACAAACAATCCTATTAGGAATTACACCGTGCAACCGCTTTCCCAGAAATGATAAGACTACATCGCTGGACTGCCTTATCCCGCTCTGACACTCCCTAAATATGTTAAACTGTTTATCCCCGTATGTGCTATTGAGCCTCACCCTTGTTAACCTCTTCATTGGTCTTTCAGTCAGCTTTGCCTAGTCATTCCTCTGACAGAGAGAAAAAAAATTTTAAAAAATTAAATTTTATTTTTATTTTCTTAACATTGCAAATAGTTCACAATGAATCAATTTTCCAAACAAGAAAGAAAAAATTGGATTTTCTCTGTAAATTATTGTATTAAAACACATGGTGGACTAATGAATTTGTCGGGACTAAGTAGTACAGTTTTATGCCACTAGATGGCTGCACTAATCATGCATGTACCAACATGTTTATATATAGTTTAAAATAAAAGTAAGTATATAACAGGAACATAATCTAGTATTAATTATTATTAACAAAGATTATAATTTTTTCTTTAATTATAGCTTTTTTTTCGTTATTATGCATGTTATTTGTAAACTTGACTGTTTTGAAAAGCACGTTGCTCAGCACCGTTTTTCAGCTAGAGATCAGATTTCTGACGTTATATATGCTTTGTGAAAACATAACATGCTGCAATAAAGTTGGATTTTCTTAGCCATTCTTTTGTAGTCACTTCACCTTATACACGCAACTTTCAGGAAAGACTCATGAGTAATTAATATCTTTATCAATTTGCGTGAAAACATTCCAATAAATTGTATATAAAATGAGAGCAATTGCTCTGAATCGTTTATCAAAAGACGGAATAAAATGAGAATTATTATAACATTTGTCATTGAATACCACAACATTTTGATTTACCTTGGAATAATATTTACTTCTTCTGGATCGTAGTTATAAACAGTGGCGTAACGGAGAATATTAGGGCCCCCCTGCAAACAAGTTTAGGACCCTAAGCCCAAATACGTAATTAGCGTCAGTCAAGCTTTGAGCCCCTGGGCCCTCGCAATGCGGATGTACGTTACGCCCCTGGTTATAAACATTTAGAATGTTACAACTTTTCAAAGCTTCGACACATATATAAAAAAAAATTTATTTCTATTCCCATTAAAATAAAAATATTTAAAACATATCGCACTTTTTTTTAAAGCGAAGTGTTTTCTTCGGTTATTCCTTTTAGGAAACCTAAAAAAAACATACGATCCATTATATCAGGGGTGACCAACCTTTTTGGGAAGCGTGCCACAATCTGATAAAAAAAAATTACGCGTGCCACTTCCAACTTATCTACCAAACTAAAAAAATATACAAAAGTGAAAAAAATGTTACTCATAGGCTTATTATGGGTTATTTACACCAAAAACATATTTTTAAAAGCAAAGTCTATATAGTGAAAATGTAAAAAATAATAATAATAATAATAATAAATGTGTGGTGTATATATAACAAATAAAACAAAAGTGTAAACTTATATTTTATTGTTGATAAATTTTTACAGGATCAATCAGTTAGCTTAGGAACAAAATAAAAATAAGCAACTTGACACATTTAATTTTAAATAATCATTAAGCAGTCAGTTTTTTCTTATATAACGTAGCTTTTGAATCTGTAGTTTTTTTACTAAATCATCCATATTTGGATTAGTTCTTTAAGATGCTAACAAAATTAGGTGTTTTATAGGTGCATATCAGTTAATTTTGAGCGATATTTCGATTTAATTACATTCATAACAGAAAACATTTTTTCACAAACATGTGTTGATCCTAACCTACAACAATATCTGACCGCCAAATCACGTAAATTAGGAAAATTGCTTGGAGGCGCAAATTTCCAAAATTCGAGGAAATTCGGATCATTTACGGTTAAAATAATTTCCTTATATTTGCTTTTCAGAGTAATATGGTGCTGTAGATCAATAATTTCAATTTGTACCTGAAATGGGTAACTATTAATGTCTTGAACAGAAATCGAAAAAGGATTTGTGAAAAGTTCTCTCAGTATTTTTTTATCATCTTTGAAATCCTCAAACCTGGCACTGAAAGAATTCTGCAAAATGGATTTTTGATTTTTAATCTATCATAGTTTGGAACATTACTAACATTGTCAGATAATTCCTGCATGAATGGGAAATGAGTTGTTTTCCCCTACAAACTCCAGACAAAAAAAAAAGCAAAGTTTGTTCACAAAAAAAGGAGATATATGATCAAACAGAGAAGGAAAAATACAATTTTTCTTTGTAATCTTAAATTTAAATTGTTTAAACGTTCCATTATATCGGTAAGAAAAGCTAAATCCCACAGCCAATTTTCACTCCAGAGGAGCGAGCATTCACTGGGCAGTTCATCATTTCTTCCAGATATTCTAAATCACATTCCCGTAACTTCAAAATATCGCAAGTAAACTTCCTTTGGAAAGCCAGCGCACACTACAATGAAGGAGTAACTCGCCATTTTCTTCCGTTTCTTCGGGGAAAAGCGTACGAAATCTTCATCGATTCAGACGAGCTCGCATTTTGTTGATACAGTGCACCACGGGTCAACAACGAAAGACAAGTTTAAGTCCTTGACACAAAGAGCTTCTTGATGAATAATACAATGATACTTGAAAACTTTTCTTCCCAAATAATTTTCAAGCAATGCAACAAAACCTTTTATTCTGCCAACAATGCAAGGCACTCCATCTGTGCAAACACTGTCCAATTTTGTCCATTCTTCTTTGTTAATTTCAATTACATTTTTAAATTCCTTAAAAATGTCTTCACCTGTAGTTAAAACTAGTTGGCGCAAATCAAGAAGTTCTTCCACAGTATCAAAATTTTCGTTCGTGTAACGCACAGATGCTTAACTGCACATTGTCTGTGATATCACAGCATTCATCCAAAGTTAATGAAAAATATTTGCAATTTTGAAGTCCAGAGACAATTTGCATCCAACATCCTGGCCCATGTCATCTGTATGGCGCATGAAGGTATTTCTAGACAAAGCTATTACATCAACCATATTTTTGACATTTACATCAACAACATTTTGGGCGAAAATTGAAAGGCTACTTTTTATTATCTACTCTCCGTCTGAATATGGTTTCTTCTTGCGGGTTAACAACAAAGAAAGTTCGTAAGAAGATTTCACCATAGTTACAATTTCGTCATTTCTCTTCTAGAACAAAGTGTTGGCCGGCTAAAGACTTTTTTTAATTGATAAATTCCGTTCTCTAATTTGATCCGACAGGATATTTGCTGTTGAAATAACTATGCAGTTATTTGAAATGACGGTTCAAGTTAATTTTTTTTGGAACTGCTATACAAACTCCATATATCAAACAAACAGGTTTGGAAGCATTTTGATGTGTAAACAAGTATTGTTCTTCCCAGACAATTTTAAAACCACGCGCGTGCTGCAATATTCTCTTCATAATTTCTTTTCGATGTCCAAGGTTTACTCATAAACATATTGAAAATAAAAAATGTTTAAGCAACTACGTTCACGCTAAAATCTAAAAACAATTTTATAAAAGGAAAAAAACTTAACATCTTGCTAAACAGAGTTTAAAGTCAACTGATTCTGACAGCTAGAGACAATGTGCCGATGTTACGCTATAAATGTTCAAGGCTCCGAATCCAGCGTTCTAATTAGTCATAGATGCAAGTTCGCACTCCCTCTGCTTTATAAAGCGGCTACTTTGTGAAGATAGAATTACTTCTACCATATCAACAACTGCTTTCCTAATATATTGCAGAATTATTTCTTGACATTACAGAAATCGTAAATAGCCAACACCTTCGAAAAAACCTTTTTATCTGACATCACGCTGACAGCCAATAGCTATAAACACAAACTTCAGCACTGCAAGGGGAAGCTGAAATTCGAGTGGAAATCCGAGATGCTGAAAAGCAACCACCCCCGAGACAGGGTGACTTTATGGGCAGATTCGACCAGTCCAAGAGATAGAGAATTTTTTTTAGTCCCCCGTAACTCAACATTTTTCTCGGAACGTTACAATGCGGCGGAATTGTAAGTTTTGGAGCATGATCTCATTTTTGGAGCTATTCTGAAGAAAAGGAAAAAAATCTTACTTATAGCGCCCTTAAAATATTACCCTAACAATTTCTGTTTCTTACATATTTTCTTCATGAAAATCTTCCATTTTAATTCAATTAATTCAGTAATATTTTCAAACATTTTTCACTGTCTTCGCGTGCTACAATGTGGCACGCGTGCCGCGGGTTGGCCACCCCTGCATTATATAAATCGTAAGCAAACAATTGAAGCTTATATGCCTAACTTCATTTCAGGAATGTTGTTTCTATTTTAGACCAAGGTCCGTAGTGAATTATCAGAATGTCACATATTTTTAATTCGCTTCTCTGAGTGAGTGAGTGAATATTAACGTCCCACTGTTCAGCTACACGAGGGCTTTTGGGGACGGTCAGCGTAATTTTGAACCATGGTCAAGTGACGTGGACGACACCTGAGCTGGCACCTCCTCTCCTAACTACCGCACCACACCAAAGGGAGGACGTTCGAGCTCTCGACAGATTTTACGTGCATCGATCCCCTACACGGCGGGTCTTCAGTGGTACTGGGATCGAACTCATGACATGCTAACCACGATCCGATGCCTAGACCACTTGGCTACCGCCGCCACTCGCTTTTCTGGGAACAAAAATAGTGAACCATAAATTTTTCAAATATTTAGAAATGGAAAGAAATAAAAGGCTTCAAAAGAATGAGTTATATTAACGTCGCATTACAAAGCAACGCGAGGGCGATTGGCAAAGGTCCTCGATCAAGTGATGAGGACGACACCTGAGCTCTGGTACCTCCCTCAACTAAATACCACACCATGCTAACGGGAGAACATTGAAACTTGACATATCTATCAAGATTTCAAAACTATGAGTTATTAAACTTCGAGCATATTTTAAACGGCAAATTTGTTGCTTATCTTCAACACTGAGTAGTTAAAAATAGTGAACATTCGTAGTGTTGTGTCAATAAATCATCATATACAAAAAAATATCTTTACAATGAATTTTGACTTTTATAAGTAACATATTGGGGGGAGGGGGGTACGAGTAAGTTTTAAAGGATTTACACAAGAGAGACCGATACTAGTATATATGAATCACATAGTACTATAACCTAACCACCTTAATGTTAAAGCATTATCTCTCATCATTAAGTTTTAATTTTCTCAATCTATCTTATTTCATTGCAAAGAGTAAAGATCTGTTTTTTAGCTCATAGTTATCCCTTAAAACAGTGATTCTCAAACTTTTTTTTTTGTCGCGGCACACTTTTAACGATTTCAAAATTTGGCGGCACACAAAGAAAATATATATAAGTACTTTTCTTTAATTTAAACTTTACTCGTAATTAAAAAAAACATTATAATTTTTACTATATACAATTCTAAAATTTGGCGACACACTTTAAGAAATAGACGCAACAAAAATTGTGCCGCGGCACAGTGGTTGAGAATCACTGCCTTAACATGTTAAAATAAAACATATTTACCATAGAATATTTGTAATTTTAAAAACACACTATAGTATTCACAGTCGTATGAGCTCTAATGTTGCATATTTTCAAGTAAACTGAGCCATTTTTCTGGCTGAAAGTGAGAGAGAATATTAACGTCGCATTGATTAGCCACACGAGGGATTTTGGCAATGGTCCGCGTAATTTTGAACCATGGTCAAGTGACGCAGAGGACACTTGAGCTGGCACCCCCTCTCCTAACTACCACACCACACCAAAGGGAGGACGTTTGAACTCTCGACAGAATTCACGTGCATTGCTCCCCTACATGGCGGGTCTTTAGTGGTACTAGGATCGAACTCATAACACGCTAGCCATGATCCGATGCCTAGACCACTCGGGCTGCTTTCTGGCTGAAAATGTGTTTCGTGTTTAGTTCAGACTCATACTTTTGCAAAAGACAGCCTAAAGACGAATTAGAGCATAGATTATGTAGCCAGACTAGTCAATCATCCTCACTTACGGCGTGATGGACACCTAGTGAGTGAATATTAACTTCGCACATTTCAGCTACATGATGGCTTTTGGCGAAAGACCTCGCAATTTTGGGCCACGGTCAAGTGGCTCTCCTGAGCTGGCACCCCCTCTCTTAACTTCCACACAACACCGGAGGACGTTTAAACCTCAATATATATAACGTGCATCGGACCCCCACCACAGGGTCTTCAGCAGTATTAGATTGGAACTCGTGATATGCCGGTCACGAGTCCGTTACCTTGACCACTAGGCTACCACGGCCACAATGGAAGCCTGGAAATCAGTTCTTGTGGCCACCTATCAAAAATTGGAGGAATGTTTACCCAGATGTGTGCAAGTTGTCATTGATGCAAAAAGGGGACAAACACCATATTAATATATACCTCAGGACCATTGGCGCACACAAAGGGGAAGGCAGGTCCGGCCCCCTATAGCCCTTGATTTTTTACTGATTGATTATAATTCTATGTGTATAGTACGCAAAATTTAATTGTTATTTATAATTAATTTTACTAATCAATGCCAATTATTCAATAATTTATTTTTTACTGTGTTTTGTTCCCGACAATCGACAAAATAAAAAGAATATGTTGGGCGGCGTATTGGGGTATGATACGAGAATGTAGGGCTTTCAACCGTGGACCCCCCCCCCCCCCGAAAAATTTTAGTGTGCACCACTGCTCAGGACTCTTTGGGAGCCATTGGCTGTGCGGATACTTTTAGCCAGATAGTGTATTAAATTATCTACACAAATTTCTTTTACCTTTTGAATGAAAATAAGTGTTTATCATTACCACTTTCTAATACTAGGTATTGCGTGTGAAACACAATCTAATAAAATAACTTGAATAAAAATATACATAGGCAAAAATACTCATGATGCTATAGTAATCTAAAAAAAAAAAAATCATGTTGTATTCTTTACACTTGTTTTCACAGGTATTCTTTACACTTGTTTTCACTGTTTATTTTAAAATGAATAAAACAGTGAAATCGAAAGAAAAAAAAATCAATTAAAATTTGTATCATAGAAAGTTTGTATTTGAGATATTCGAAAAGAGATTTCAGATTCTTTGGTGTATTCTCCCAACACCCTTCCTTTTTGAAAAATTGCTCATCATCACTTAACTTGAGGAATAATGAAAAACTCTTTAAATTGTTTCTTTTTACAAGAATGTGACAAAAAACTTTGTTTACATTTTGAATATAAATCTGAAGTTGGAAATTTATTAAAAAATGATTAAAAATTAATACATTCGAAAAAAATGCAATTTTTATTTAGGAAATAAATAAATGATTATCAGCGTTGTTCAGTTATAATTGGTTCGTGGAATTGCAAACAAGGAGAAAAATATCTTAAGGTACACACGAGTGCAAAAGTATAAATAGTTAATAAGAAAGCTTATGAAAACAAATACAAAATGCAGGAAATTTGTCATCTTTTCCACAATTGCTTGTAAAATTTGATTTTACAAAAAATTTGGGAGATGACAAATGTATATATATATATTTCTAACTGGATTTATATGCAATAAAAGATGTCAAAAAATAAAATAGCATTCCAAAATGTTAGTACAACTCGATCAGACTATTAAAAAGAATAAGCCAACAATAAAATGCAGAGAAAGAAAATTGGAATTATATTTTACACGTGTAAAATAATTATCATTAATAGCAATTGATACAATTGAAGAAGAAAAGAAAACAGCCATTTCTAAAAATTTTACGAGTTCCATAAAACAATTCATTTGAAAAGAAATAACACATTCTATTAATGAATACTTGCCATACAAATCTTTTATTTACTAGTCATATCTTTCTCCTTGTTCTTTTAGAGACATTTACATCCAACATAAAATTTGCACAGAAAAGTTTTATTTCAAATTTAACAAATTACATTTTTACAAAACTTAATACACTTGTGGCTGTGTATCTTAAAAAAATTAAATTTGAAACAAAGCTCCACTTGGAAGCTCTAAGAATTGGTTACATATATTTTGATTTTCTTCTTCCGATCTGTCATCAGTAAGTGGAAAATCTTCAACATAGCTCTTAAAATCTTGACGTATGTACAACAAATCTGCCACTGATTTGCAAGTTGTGATATCCACTTCAGAAAATCTGCATACTTTGGCAAATGCCATGCATTGTAAATGAGTAAGTTTGTCATATTTCACTCGCTTAAAACCAATTTTCTCTAAGGCTAATTTCCAGCTTTTTATCATAGGAGCATTACAATGTACACTCTTTGAATCAGGTGTTATTATTATACACAAACCATATTGCTTTAACAGCTGCCATGCTTTAAAACAAAATACTGCCCTTTGTTCAGAAGCAGGCAAATATTCAAGAACCAATGACATTACAACAACATCAAAACTTTCTTCATAGAAGTTTATCTTTGAAATGGATTCATCATCTATGGTTTTCTGTACCTTAAGATGCAGGAAATCACATTGCAGAACGTCCTAGAAAATTTTTTTATAAGAATTAGATTTAGAGTAACTTTGAAGTAGCATAAAATTGACATGTGCATAAGTAATAATTAACAGTGGTACTACTTCAAACAGTACATTATAGTAAAGATCCAAAACTATTTTAAATAAATAATATTGATATTCAGTATATTTACAATACAATACACATAACTAGACCAAACGAGTATACATCTTTTAAACAAACAGCATTGTAGTCAAATCAATTTGTAAAAGGTATCAAGAAAATATATACAGTGGTGGCAAAAAGTCCTGAACACTCCTTTTTTAGCGTAATTTTTGTGTTTGACTTCATTTTTCGTTGTGAAATTATCACACTATCTTATATATTGTTATTGATTTTAATGTATTTTTTTATGCTGATTTCAAATCTACTACTAGTTTCTTAATGACTAAAATATTTTTTGTGGTAAAGCTGCCTGAACACAATGATGTGAAATATGTGCAGAATAAAACAATATAGAATAACATAATATGCAAAGAAAAATAAGACGAAAATTGACAAATACGGTTTCTCTTTAATAAGCATTTTGAAAATTACAATGTTGTCACATGTTAGAAAATCAATGTTTTATGGGCCAGCCGTTTGCTTTAATTACGGCTCTACATCTTTTTGGCATGGAATGCTCCAATTACAAAAGAAGATCTTTCGTGACAATATGGTTGAAGGAAAATATTAAAGCTGCTAAAGTACCATGGGGCCTTTCTACTGTTGTGAAAACTTTGAAAAGATTTTCTGAGACAAATTTTGTTGCAGACAGGGGGACCAAGAGAAACATCTTTATGTGAAGACAGGTTATTGCACAGAATTTCACTTTCAAACAGAAAGCTTAATTCCTCGCAAATTTTGAAACAATGGACTTTGACATCAAATGTGAATGTGTTCCCAAAAACTGTTAGAGGAAGACTGCTGGAAATTGGGTTACGAGGCTGTAAAGCGCGCCCAAAACCATTACTGACTGAATTTCAACGCAAGAGGCGATTGACGTGGGCAAGGGAACATTCATTATGGACTATTAAAGACTCGGAAAAGGTAATATTTAGTGACGAGAGTCAGTTTTGTAGTTCTGGCAACCAAAGTAGTGCCTATGAGGAATTTAGCCCTCAGTGTCTGAAGCCCACAGTAAAGTACCCGACAAAAGTGATGGTATGGGGTTGCATGTCTTCTCATGGTGTTGGAAGACTTCACATCGTTAGCGGAACAGTAAAAGCCATGGATTACATTGAAATACTACAAAATAAATTCCTACCAACTGCGAGAGATCTTTTTGGGAATCAGTCATGGATTTTTCAGGACGATAACGCCCCTTGTCATCGTACAAAGGTAGTCCAGAAATGGTTGAAAGACCATACTGTGAATAGAATGAACTGGCCAGGACAGTCTCCTGAGCTTAATCCAATAGAGAACTTATGGTTTAAAATTGGTTATGAAATGACAAAGAAAAACCCTTCAAACAAACGTGAATTAATTGAAGCTTTAATATATTCCTTCAACAATATTGTCACGAAAGATCTTCTTTTGAAATTGGTGCATTCCATGCCAAAAAGATGTAGAGCCGTAATTAAAGCAAACGGCTGGCCCATAAAACATTGATTTTCTAACATGTGACAACATTGTAATTTTCAAAATGCTTATTAAAGAGAAACCGTATTTGTCAATTTTCGTCTTATTTTTCTTTGCATATTATGTTATTCTATATTGTTTTATTCTGCACATATTTCACATCATTGTGTTCAGGCAGCTTTACTACAAAAAATATTTTAGTCATTAAGAAACTAGTAGTAGATTTGAAATCAGCATAAAAAATACATTAAAATCAATAACAATATTTAAGATAGTGCGATAATTTCACAACGAAAAAGGAAGTCAAACACAAAAATTACGCTAAAAAATGAGTGTGTTCAGGACTTTTTGCCACCACTGTATATATAGAAAAAAAATATTAGCTAGTGGCAAATAAAATCAAAATGAATGCAGAAAAGCAAAATACGTCTTTAAAAATCAGATCTTTCCTTTGAATAATACAATTTGTGAATCATTTAGCAATATATGATAGGTAAGAATCAAAAATTATATCAAATATCATGCATTGTAAAATAACTACAAATGACTGTTTGACATGGGATCAAATTCAATTCTAAGATTACAATGTAATAATATTTGAAATACTCTCAGAATAGCCTGTGACACAAGCCAATTTAGATTATTTAAGCTATACTTTCACCTTCCACCCCCAACAAACACATCTAATCTCAGCTGTTGGTTTTGGCAATTGGTGACAAAATACATCCAATGAGAGTAAAAATCAGTAAGTTTGGCTTGCGTTTTTTTTTAAAACGATTTTAGAAGAATTATTTTTACAAGCAAAATGGCAAAGGGCTCAGAGGGAAAGCAGACTGCTATTTTACTTCAAATGAAGATGGAGTTTCTTAAAATTGTTGATCAAAAACAAAAATCTAAAAATTTTGATATAGCTAACTCTCTATTTTTACAAAAATTAAAAAAGAACAAATTAAGGAAATGTTTTTAAACATCTTTATAAATAAAATGTACTCTACTAAACATAATTTTATTAAACATATATACATATATTTCAAAATATCCTTGAACGTGAAAAAATATTTCATTCCCCTCATTTTCATGTTAAACAATTTTCCCTGTATTTAATACATAGTTTTCAAATGTGCATTGGTCATTATGTTAAATAATATTCCATTTGATAAACCTTATACTATAATAATTTTTTCTTATGCTTTATCTTTTCTAAAAAATGAAAAAATTTTAATAAAAAAATTCAAAACAAATTTTTTTTTTTTTTACCTCAGTAGCAGGAGTTAAATCAATCGCTGTGCAAGAAAATTCTGGAAATTTTGAAAATGGATTAAAACAGCTACCAATATCCAATAGTTTTAGTTTCTCATTTTTAATTAAATATTGCTTTTTTATGTGATTAGCAGTATTTGAAAACCTAGAAGAAAAATTGTATATATATCACTCTACAGAAGAAATTATAATAAAACAACTAGTCAGCTAACTATACAATACACATAACTAGACCAAATGAGAATACATCTTTTAAACAAACAGTGTTGTAGTCAAATCAATTTGTAAACGGTATCAAGAAAATATATATATAGGAAAAAATACTAGCCAGTGGCAAATAAAGTCAAAACGAATGCAGAAAAGCAAAATACGTCTTTAAATATCGCATCTTTCCTTTAGATAATATGATTTGAGAATCATTTAGCAATATATGATAGGTAAGAATCAAAAATAATTTTAAAACTGCAATTAAATGATAAAAATCCAGATAACCTACATGCCATAAACTAAAAATTTAGAGTTGTATACAATTTAATAGCAAAGTAAAAAAGGCCACATATTCTTTTTTATACTTCAATTCTTAAACAAGCACATAATTAACCCTTGGGAATTTATTTATGTAAAAATATCCGAAACTTGGAAGTGAGTGAGTGTTTATTAAAATTGCACTATAAAGCAGAGTTAGGCAATGCCGTTTTTAACCTCCCCAGCACCCAAAGCACTTCAAATTGTCTTAACTCTCTTTGTTTTCTTTGGAATCCTTCCATTTTCAACCACCTATGGAACCACTGTGTCCTGAACTGGCAACTGGCATCAGTAGAAAAAGGATCGTGGAATGGATTGACTACTCTTGTTCATTTTTTACCTTATGACATCATGGGAGCCCTTTTTTTTGTATATTAGTACAGTAAATTCATAAAATCGTTTGTAAT
This sequence comes from Trichonephila clavata, assembly GCA_019973975.1. Taxonomy (NCBI): domain Eukaryota; kingdom Metazoa; phylum Arthropoda; class Arachnida; order Araneae; family Nephilidae; genus Trichonephila; species Trichonephila clavata. The sequence continues at coordinate 83,487 of BMAO01000673.1, read as the reverse complement.
AACAGTATGGAGTATACATTATAGTATGAACTGTTTTCAACTAGTTAATTATCTTTTTCATATTGCTTTCCTATCTTTTACTTTTAGACACCCTTATTCTTTCTTGAGTCACTATCATTGTACAGTAGAATGTCGTTTATCCGAACGTTTATTATCCGGAGCATCAAATATCCGAATCAAAGTTCGGATACCTCTTCGAACAGTGCAATGCTCAACATTTGTTTCCTATGAGACCAAAAGTGATGGGAAAACCCAAGGTGGGGGATATTTGGAAAATTTCAGCTGTGTGATTTGGTAAACATCTGCGCGGATATTAGGTCAGTTTGTTTCCAAGTGAGAGGGTGTATACATGCTCTTTTGTTCAGTTTTGTTGATGTAAAAACCTGGATAGCATGCGATGCAGAAGACTGTGGATTTCAAATGCTAAATAATGACGAGATAGTGACTTACGTGCAAGAAGAATCCGACCCTGTTGACGATGAAACAGATGAAGAGGGCAACAACAGCAACAACGAAAGTAGCAAGGGTCCATCAAATGCTGACGAGTTTCCTACATTAGAGACAGTTACGGAGTGGTACGAATAACAATCAGAGTGCTGTCCTACTCAACTACTGTTGCTGAAGAGAATCAGAGACCTCGCAGTGAAAAAATGAAGGTGTACAATGGTACAGAGAAAAATAATTGATTATTTTCCACAATCAAGGTTAAAATTACAACATATTTCACCCATTTGGCCTTTTCTTCAAGTACGTTTCCGGCATGTGATGATTTTCAATATTCGTATAGTGTCCAGTATCATACTTCATGGATCACATTCGGTTTTCGGTTAACCGAACAATTGCGTATCCAAGCGGGGTCCGATCCAAATTGATTTGGATAAACGACGTTCTACTGTACTTGCACAACAAAGATTTTCTTTGAGTTTTGATCACTACAACATCATTGTACTTAATGACATTGCAATATCATTTTGTGTACATTGCAACATAGTACTTTTTTCATCATTGGTTCTTTGTTTTCAAATAAGATTTCTTTACTTTACCAAGCAAATAAATTCTGTGTATTTTTTAGGTCAATTTTTATTTGGTTATTATACAGCCACACATCACACAAAACTAACATAACATTAAAAAAAAATAACACAATACATTATCTTTAATTTCGCACCATTTTTGTTTCCATTTCAGCGATCATAATAGTCCTTTTTCATGCCTCCTTCTCTTACTCATAAAGTTCTTTTCTTTTTTGTATCTAGATGGCAGTGCCACCTATACTATTTTTGGATTCAGGCGAGACTTGCATGTGTTTGCCACAAGTAAGTGGCAGCAGAGTTGTACAGTAAAGAAAACCTGAATAATGACTAGGGTTTGCAGCCCCGGGATCTGGATCCCGGTGGTTTTTTCAAATCCCAGGATTTAATTTAGTTTGAATTATATTCTGAAATTTTTTTCAAAGTATTATGAATCTGGTATTACATTTAATGTAATACCAGAATTTTGAACTTTTTTTGTACTGTATACTTTTAATGTCAGTTTTCTTATGTGTTGAACCTTAAAGGGTTCGAGACCGTGAAATTTGATATGTTTTCTCTAATTTTCTTCTGTAACTTTCTCGCCATCGCGAGTGGGATCAGAAAACGGACATTTCTCCCACCCTCTGGATGTCCGGTGTTCGCTAACTTGGACAGAGGCAATCAAAATTTTTAGAAGACATCTAGTAGGGGCTTCAGCCCCTAGATCCCTGAATTCCGAAATCCCAGGATCCCCGTGTTTTTTCCAATCCCTAAATCCTGGGATTAAAATAACTACATCCAAGATTTAATTTTTGCCTAAATTATATCAAAAAATTTTTTCCTCTTAAAAATTTTCTAAGAATTTAATTCTTCAAAAATTTTTATTTTGTTTATAAAATATGTATTATAGAATTTTTTTGTGCAATTATAAATGCTGTAGGTGCAAAAAACATGCACAGCTCTCATATGGGAGAACGTCGCACAGATCTAGGTGGCTCAATGCAATGCTTATACACAATAATATAAGCAAAATATCAAGAATAAAATTTGTCACAGTTCCTTCTTCAATTAAAAGTCGTTAATTAATAGGGGACCTGCTTCAAGACATGAGACACTTCAAATCCCATTGCATTACTAACAGCTCATGCAACTGGATCTTCAATTTCAAATGAGGTAGCACTTGAAATTGATTCACATTCTGATTCAATAACTGGATCAATTTATATACAAAAACCATTAAGTGTAGCAGAACTAGATAAATTTATCAAACAGGTATATGCACCAATGCAGTCTATTAGATTTGAGGCACTGTCAACAAAAATTCAATAAGGAATGTCTTTTTTTGAAAATGGAGGGAGACGTGGTGACTACCTGAAAAGAACATATTCCTACTTAATGACGATTATACCTACTAGTAAAGAATCCGAACATGCATTTTTTTCACAGGACAATTTGTAACAAAAATAAGAAGCCATTTTAATGATGAAATGCTGGAGGAGTTGTATTTTTATAAGCTTATTTACAGAAACACAAGAAATGAATTTAATTATTTTTTCAGTTTTAAAATGCAATTTTAACTATGCTAACATATAAGTATTTTTAATAAATAGTCCAATCCTAATCCCAGGATCAATCCCGGGATTAGGATAATGTAATCCTGAAATCCCGGGATTGCAAACCCTAATAATGACTATATATGCCCTCAGAAATTGTTTATTAACCGACAATAATTCAACAATCCAATTCATAAAATTCATAACAATAACTTAGACTTAAATAGGTCAAAACATCCAAAACACAGAAGATTAAAACCTAGACGAGAATACAATACATGCCCGCTAGCAAAAGTAGGAGAGGGCATCAATGTAACGTAAATTAGATTGAGAGACAATAGTAACATCAAATTGTCCAGCTACATGAGGTAAGCAGATTCCTTTCACGGATTAAAGATCCCCTATATCCGGGGTGAGCATTAAGTCGATCGCGATCGACCGAAGGACTGCCGAGATATTTTGGGGTGACTGCCTTCACATAAGATCTTAGACGTACGTGTATACTAAAAGAAACACAGGTGGTTATCAAAATAATGGAAACACCCTTGAATAAAAGTGACATTTTTGAATGCACTTCATAAGCAATAAAGAATAACAATAACTGCCATATTTTTTTTATAAATAGAAATTATTATCTTCCTATAGTATTTGGTAGTCTTAAAGTTCTGTTAGTCTTTGATTTTTATCCAAATCATAAAATGTTGGATCTCTCAGATTTTCAGAGGTCAAATTGTGGGAGCGCTAGAGCAAGTGTGACCAAAATCCTTTACGGTTTCTGGAGATATATGGAGTCTAAAGTCATGACACAGTGCAGCAAGACAATCTCGGCAAAGCAAAATAGTGGACAGAAAGAGGAGCTCAGTGAAAGAGATTGATGGGTGTTGAAGCAGATTGTAGCATCTAAAATGCAAATAACTACAGCAAAAGTGACCACAGAGCTGTAGCAGAATCTAGATTCTCCAGTGTCAAGAATTACAGTTAGAAAGCAACTTCATAAACATAACATTTACTGCAAAGCAGAATTTCCCAAGCCCCTCATCACAGATGTTAATGCCAAATATTGTCTACAGTGGTGTCACACTTACAAAACCTGGTCGATTGATAAATAGAAGAAATTAATACTCTCGAGAATAGACTTCTACACTTTTCTCTACAACCGGATGGGTGTACGTTTGGAGGTCAACTACACACGTGCATGATCATGATTGTCTCCTTCCAGCTGTCAAGCATGGAGGTGGATCCATCATAATATGATGTATTTAGAGATTTTGTTTGTGATATAACACTTAATGAATTGAACTTAAAATTAGAAGGGAAAAATCAAACAATAATAGAATTAATTGGATTTGTTAATACCTTTAAAGCTAATATCTACTTAATTGCTGAAGAATGAATTAAAAAATTTCAAATATATTTATGATAAGTTGTTTAAAAATGGTGGTACATTAAGCAAAGAGAAATATCATGATGCAATAATAAAACTGCACCTCGAATTTGAGAGACATTTTCAAGAATTTACTAGACTAGAACCAATAGTTGCATTCATGTGTTGCCCATTTGGCAATATTGATGTGGAAATATAACTAAAAATATGTTACATGTTCTCATTACTTCTTTAAAAATGAAATTTTTCTCCTCGAAAAGGACGCAATTTTAAAAGAATAACTTTTGAAATCTAATTGACAAAGTAAAGTATCCCAGCTTAAAAAAGCTGCAATTCATTTAACATTGTTCTTTTACTCTACCTACCTGTGTGAATCTACATTTTCAACGATGAATATAATTAAAACAACAAAAAATTTCTGTTTCACAGATGACCACTTAGAGTCCATTGCAAGATTAACAGTTAGTAATTATATACCCAGATATTCAAAAGATTGGTAAGGATAATATGCAGACTGTCTTCTACACAGACTGTACAAAAATTAACTTTAAATGAAAATTATTTATTTTTTAATGTATTTTGAATTGTTTGATGCATAATAAATACATCATTTGATATTATTCAATTTGTGGGTATAATTATTATGCCTATATTTTGTGTTTTACTTAAAACGGAGTTTTAAAACAGTAAGTTTTTTTATTGCAGTTATGTAGGTAAGTACATATTCTGTATTTCTTATTGTTATATTATAAATATTATTGAACTTTTTTTTACTTAACACACCTATGCCGCAGAGTGGACCGCAACACCTTAAAAATATCAGAAGTAGACTGTGTCATGTAAAAGACTGCCCACCCCTGCCCTATATAATGTGTTTTGTGAAAATCAACCACTAGGTGGCATTGTGGGGGCTCAAGAGGTGTTATAGTTATTTTTTTTCATTTTTAATTCATTAAACTCACAGACTTCAAATTTGGTAAGCAGATTTTTATCATAGAGTACAGTTCCAAAATGGGTTTTGTGAAAAAAGACCCCCCAAGTAGCATTGCGGGGCGCAAGGGGCATTATAGATAGTTATTCCCATTTTTAAACTAATAGATGTACAGTCTTGAAATTTGACAAGATTCCTTTCGTAGAGTAGAGAACCGCTACAAATGTGGTTCGCAAAAATCAACCCCCAAGTTTCATTTCGGGGAATTAAGGCGCGTAATAGATAAATATTTTCATTTTTAAACTATTAAATCTACCCACTTGAAAATTGGTATGCATGTTCCTTTCGTGGAATAGAATTCCTCTAACAAAGAGTAAAACGAAAGTTGACTCCTAAGGAGGGTTGCGAGGGGTCAAGGGGAGTTAGAGAAAAATTCCTGCTTTTGAATTGTTAGGCCCACATACTTGAAATTTGTTAAGCATGTTTCTTTTGTTGAATAGGGATCCACTAAGAATGTATTTTACGGAAATCAACTCATAAGGGTGGGGAGCAGGAGGTTACTGGGACGTATTTACAAAAAAAATTACCTTTTTCGAACTACAAGGACTATAACAATGGAATTTAGTTTGGATTTTTCTTTTGTGTTGAATTAAAGTCCGTTAAGAATGGTTATTTTGGAGAACAACTTTCAATGGGATTTCAAGGGGATATTGATAACAAAATTTTTGTTTTTACTCTATTAGATTTAGACTTGAAATTTGGCTTACATGTTTATTTTACGGAGAAGAGATCTACTGAAAATTGGTTTGTGGAAATCCACTTAGTCATGAAAGTGCAAACATCATTCTGTACTTCAAGTTTAGAGATTATTAGAAAATACAAATTAGTAGTTCTGTCCTTTTTTTTTTATCAAGAGCTGAGAGTTACAGGTATAAATATTTTTCAATACAATCGAATTCTTAAAGCTAGGACTTAGATATCAATAATATATATATATAAACAGTATATATTTATAAACATCATGAAATACCCAGCGAAGTGGGTGGGTAACGGCTTATATATATATATAAGATGAATTTATACATCTTCTCCAAACCTACATGCAATAAAGAAAACATGTCCAATTTCAGTCTTCATGCTTGACCCAACCAGAAAAATTCAAAAATAACCTGAGTTACAAAATAGAACACAGGATTATTTGAACAATTATTATACCACCATTTAACAATACGTATTCCTAAACTTGTATTCAAAAAAGTCCATTTCTAAATATATAAACAGATGACAGAAATGAGTGATCGATAGATAACAGTTAGAATTGAGTGATTGGATCACATAACGTTATTAATATCAAAAATTATTTTCTTATTTCGTACAACAATATGACTAATGCAATATTTACAAATGAGAATTCTTACACATTAATCAATACATTTCATTTGTTCACTCACTCTTCCTTACTTGCATTCATGCATGCATGGCGCCATGTATTTACCCTAAATACTTTTATTGCAATAAAAACATGATAGTGATTTAACTATATACACTAATGATTATTCAAGAAGACTCATTTCAAGAAACTATTATTTTGTGATGGTGGTACAAAAACAAGCAACATCAATAATTATATGCAAAATTGAAAAAACCCTTGAATCATGAGTAATTGTTTAAGAAAACTCCAAAAACTAACTTCTCGAAAGTTCAAATCACTTTCAACAAAACCACTCAATTCATTCTGTGTTAAAAGCTTTGTAAATATATCTGTCAAATTTGCTTTACTTTTAACATATTTTATATCTCAAATAAACCCTTATAGAATAAATCTCTTACCTTTGTATGTTTTGTACGGTAATTTTCAATTGGCGATTTGAGGAAATCTATAGCTGCCTTTTTATCAGCCAATAAAACTGGTTTATTCATATGTTTAATTAGGTCCCTACTTACACATTCAATCATATAAATTGGGATATTCAAATATTCGCATTTCTTGCATATCTCATCAATATATGGCATTTGATGGATTTAGCATGCACAGTCATCCTTTTCCTCGAATTCAACTCCTAACAGCCTTTTAGTCTTACCCATAACTTTCAAATTAAACTTTCCTTTCAATTTAATTAAAACAACTTCAATATCCCTTTCTTTCTGTCCAAAAATAACAATTTAGTCCACATATACAGGGACAACAATAGAATTTCCATAAAAGTAAGTGTTTTTTATTTATTACACCAGTTTAATTTCTGTAAACCAATTTCATTTAAAACATTATTAAATCAAAATACCAAGCTCTACCGCTCTGGTGAAAATCAGAGTCTCTCTTCAAATGTTTGGCTTCACAGACGATTGATTTCTTAACCTTATCCAGAAGGCTTCATCATCAATGACTTGCCCTGCATTCACACTGCATAACTGTGTTTTCCAAAAGGGCTTCATATGCGGTTTGACAAACTAACATGTTGTTCACTAGTTTCTTTGAAACGGCACACATAATTGGTACTGCATCATGCCATCCATCATCAATGTACATACTAAATGTTCTCAAGGGAACAACTGCACTATCTCCAAAAGCTGATATCAATTTTATCTTCCCTTCTCCGGTACTCTTAATGTCTTTCACTAAATCAGCTTGCATGAGAGATTTGTACTCCGGAGTCAACTATTCCATCCAAGACAACATCAAAACATTCCACTTTTATAACTTTCAATTTATCCATATTCTCTGCCAGAATATTACATGTTGATTCAGGAGTATCTATTTTTGCTGTTACGATATTTTTAGTAGTATCTTCAGCTTCCACTACATTACTTTGGGCTTTGACCAGTGAGAAAAACTTGTTCTTTTGCAAGTGTTGTTTATTTAAGTTTTATCTCAGCATGCTGTTATGAAATGACCTTCTGGGGTTATAATGCATTTGCTGACTGTTATTGAAATGGTTATTGTATCTGCAATTTGCCCTCCCCTCTTTATTTCTTACATCTCTCTCTTTCAACTGAGGCAGAGAGCTCCAGGTATTAAAAGGAAGGGTCTTATAATAAGATTTTTCCTCATTAATAAATAGCACAGCTGGCCATTTGTTTTCCCCATGAACATACTCATATTCATCAAGTTTTTCAACAAGGACCCCTTTGGAGTTTTAATCTTTGCCCACTCATCAAAATGTTCTACACCTTGGTTGGCACCTTCTTCGTTTGATCTGTAAAAGATCATTAAGGTCATCAAAGGTTTGAATATCTATGCCATTAAGCCACTCTTCACAAAAATTTCTTATTTCATAATAGTAATCTTTCCAAGTATTTTGGGGATTCTTTTGGTGTTTCACGAACAGCTGGCAGAATTTCTCGGGGCTCAACTTGAATCGATGAAATAACAGTCTTTTTAGATATTCAAAATCAGCGGCATCTTTTTCTGGTTCACGAGCAATAAGGCCTACAATATCCGAAGGTAGAATATTGATCAGATGTGTCACTCAGCATATTTTGGGCAAATTCAGAATTTTTGCTTCACGTTCAAATTATACCAGGAATAAACTAATATCGTCAGATTTTGAGTCAAACTTCAGAATCAATTTATGTAAATCAATCTTGAATTGTCCTGATTCTTTCACTTCGTTTTTATTTCCTTCTCTTTTCAACTCCATTTGTTTCTTCTGGAATTCGAAATCCATTTCGTTCTTCCTCTTCTTTTGCTCTATTCGTCTAGTGTCTTCCTTTCCGCCATTTCTAGATCTGCTTTTCGAACCCTTTCTTCTAACTGCAGTTCCTCTATAATAGTGTTTTATTGTTCTCTACAAAACTCTTCGTCGAAGTTTTTATTATTAAAAAGATAGCCTCTCTCAACTCAAACACTCTAAACTAAGGACATCTTCAACTGTCCCCCCCATTTCTGAAGCCATAATATGCAAGTTTGCTTTTAATCCTTTCCTTAAAAATGTCATCTCGACCCTTATAATAGTTATCCTAAATCAATTTAATAACACTCTAATAAGAAATGCAAATATATGCTTAATTAATTAAAGTGGGTTTTAAATTTTAAAAAAAATTATTTCATACTTCTTTAGCATAAAATTTACAAATTTATATCTTGGATGCTAACTTTTGCATATGACCATATCAAAATTACATTCAACCAAATATTATCACTAGAAGAATACTATATTGTGCCACATAAAAATAATATCTTAATTTCAGGCTTTGTAATCCTAAAAATTTTCATAAATCACAACAATAAAATCAAAATATTTTCGTTCCATGTCAAATTCAATATAAAATCAAAATAAAAATACCACAAATTTTTAGCCAAAATAAAAAAAATCATCTACATGATCTAAACCATATTTGAAATATCTGATACTTCAAGTAAAAAAAAATCATATACTCATAAATAAAAGTTCTACTTAACAGAAACAATATTCCATTGCAGTATTAAAAAAACACTACTTTATTCCACTAATTGAAAGAAAAAAAACAATCACATAAAACTCCCAGTTATAAATGAACATTCCACATACATCCCCTTGAACACTCTCTTTATCCCTACTTTTTATTTATTTTTTTGCTTACTCAGAATTGGTTAAGATGATAAAGTATCATCATACTTTCATAAATGAGTCATAGTTAAAAATTAATATGAGCACAGAAAAATGGATATTTTTTAAAAGCACTAAATATTATGTAACAGAGAGAAAAATAAGATATCTTTCAACAAATAATGCACATTTTATACCAAAAAATTTATACACTTTTATTTGATATTCTGCTTAATTCAGAAAATAGATAATGACATTTGATTTAATTCAATAAAATATTTAAAACTATAAATCATCCATCAATTCGACATATGAGTTATAAATACTTTCTTTTTCTATTTATTGATATTTAAACTCAACAAAATTTTATATTTTCACAACAGTTATAAGAACTGATGTTCAAATAAAATATATTTATATTCTACAACTTTATAAAATTTCAGATTCAACACAAACAATATCTGAACTGATGTTTAATAGAAATAATATATTCTAATACTTCATAACATTTCTGATGAAACACAAATATCTGAACTGATGTTCATTTGAAATAACGTGTTCTAATATTTCATAACGTTTCTGATGAAACATAAATATCTTTTTAATCTCTTGGAACAGATTATATAATTAGAACAGGAGGTTCACACCAAATCAGTAAAGAAAAAATGTTTTCAATGGCAGGGAAACCAAAATGTTTCTCAGTGATTATTTAATGATTCTGATGAATCACATCGAAAAATGTTTTCTAAGGCAGAAAACGAAGAATGTTTCTTACAGACTGCTTAATGATTCTGATGAATCAGTTTATATAAATTATACATATAGACTGTAACTTATTTTACTTTTACTGCAATAACACATCATCTATTCCAAAACAACCTAGAGCTATTGATAATGCACTCTTTACATTATATTACAAACAATAACAATTTTAATTTGTGATTGTGGACTTTTCTTCCCTAGTATTTCGAAGAAATCTTCCTTCTATCAAGCGTGCCAGTACTATTCTCATCATTGGTTCTTTGTTGTCCAAACAAGATTTCTTTACTTTACCAGACAAATAAATTCCTTGCATTTTTTGCAGCTATTTTTTTATTTGGTCATTATACAGCCACACATCACACAAAACTAACATAAAATTTTAAAAAACTAACACTAAACATTATTTTTTTATTATCTTTAGTTCCACACCATTTTAGTTTCCATTCCAGCAATGTAACAGTCTTTTCGCACTTCCTTCTTACTCGTAAAGTTCTCTTCCTTTTTATATCCAGATGGCAGCGCCACCAATACCATTTTTGGATTCAGGCGAAAATTACAAATATCACACTGTTAAGCTTTTCTTTTTCCATAGAAGATCTCATTTCAGTTCTTACTCTTAAGGGTCCCTTAGACAAGAATCCTAACTCGAAAACGATGAAAGCGCCCTCTTCTAGGAGGGGGTGTGTCCAAAAGAACAGTGAAGTACTCAAACAGTACAGGTCATAATGATCAAAGGTAAATAGTTCCTTCATAAAAGATAAATTAAATGCTTTTTGTTCTTAATTTTCAATATTTTCTCGACTTTGAAATAATCATTTTTTTTATGCTATTATTTTTCCAAGTTTGTGTTTATTTTATTCCATTTTCTGACAGCTGTCATGATGAAAGAATATGATACCACTCTGTTAGAATCATCCCCTTCACGTTTAAAGATAGGTTTGTTCCCAACCGCTCAAAACACTAAAACCCCTCTTTCTCCCTTTATTTTTGTTCAAAACTAAACATAACGATGCTTCTGCATTCTTCTCGATTGGAGGGGGTCCAGTTTGACTTCTACAGTCAACAACTTAACACCATTTACATGACACCAACTGACTATCTTTTATTGCTCTCTCCCCATCATTCTTGTGAAGGTTGTTGCTGGAGCACTCACCCTCGTCGGGCTCTAATCCTCACATAAAGATAGCTGTGAAAAATCCCTAATTTGCCCAGTGGTAATAGAAATCAACTAAAATAGGAAACCTCTTCTATAGAGATTTGTTTGGATATTTGAAAAAAATTAAAATTATAAATTTAAAGTGCTAATATTAATTTAAATGTAGTAGAAAAAAATGATCAGGACGGTGGAGGGGGGGGGGGACAGGCCAAGCCCATGTGCCAACAAAAAAAAAGACCTTTAAGTGCATGAAAACTAATGGAATCTATATGTAATACAGAGAAAAGTTTTTGCACTTCTTCAATATAGTTCTCTTTCATGTTTGACGACCATCAGCTTAGGCTACTTCTTTTTTTAATCCATTCTTTTTTTAAATCTGCAATGCCAATTAAATATCTTAAATGGGTATGAAATAAGAAAAATTCCGACTTTTGTACAATAATTAATTCTATAATAATATAAATTTTAATAAAGTAGAAACCTACTCAGAACAATTTGCTGTAATATATGTCAATATGAAATTGCATCAAATTTTTTTTTAAACTGTTTAATGATAAGGAAAATTAAGAAGAATAGTATAATGGAATAGTGTAACTTTATTTTAATCATCATATTTTAGAAAAGTTCTTTATTTCTAATTCAACTCTATAATTTAGTTTTAAAAAAGTTTTAAGAAATATAACCAAAATAAATCTGCATTACATAAATTTAATTAAGTATATTGGTATACTCTGAATTGGTTTAGGGTATGCAGTTTTCTGGATAAGCAATTTTTGTGTTAGAATTTCTAATATAAAAAAATTCAGGTAAAAAAGTTCCAATAACTGTGGTGACCATAGTTTTCGTTTTAGAGCTGTTGTATATGAGAATTTCAATTGCAAGAAATTTTCCCAATAGTATGAAATTTTTTCTTATTTATTATACTAATGTGACGTTGTTTGTATTACAAAGGCCAGCAATATATTTTATAAATAACAACAAAAAAAATTAAAACAGTATTAAAAACTGGGAGGCTTAGATACTGAGAGAGATATACTAATGTTGCCCAATAAAGATGCAGGAGGGTATTGGCAAGGAGCCTCGTAATTTTGAAATTTGGTCAAGTGACAAGGATGACACAGGAGCTGGCACCCCACCTCCTTAGGTACCAAAACATGTGATATTCATCACAAAAAATACAAAGAAGATGTAGATTCAAGTGTCATTCTCATTATTCGATCTTGGTTTAGAATTACAAAGTCTGTCACCAATAACATATCATGATGCTCCACAGCAGGGACTCCTAATGGGATCCATGTTAACTCCTTGGTGGTTTATGGAAATTTTTAAAAAATGTATGGTATTCCAAGGGTTGATAACAATATTTCCTGTTTTAAATTATTTTTATTTAATTAATTATTATAATTAAATGTAAGTTTTAATATATGCATAGATATAATATAGAATTTTATATAAAGTGAGCTACGCATCTGGAAGGAATGCAGTGTCGCTTTTGTATATTAGCCAATGGTTTTCATCGGCCACTTTAAATCGAAATAGTTTTCACTATTTTGAATATTTTATGCAGCATATCTGTTGAAAAAATTAAATTAATGTTGACGACATTGAAATATACACTGACCACTTAAAGCAATTTAAAAGAGATATTCATACCTGTTATAAGGATTTCAAAAGTTTTAATGTCCCATCTTGGATCATGAATCCATTTGAAACTGACACAGCTAACACTGATTTTGAAAATAAAACAAAATTTCAAACTTTTTAGGCCAAATTTTGGAATTGCAAAGATATTTGGAAGAAAAAGGTGAAATTAACCCATTTTAGCTTCTATCTACGAGGGCATTTCGAAAAGTAAAGATACAATGGCTCTCATTCCTTAAAAAAAAAACATTTTAGAAAATGTTAGCTAAATCTTATTAACTGGATTATTTATTATTTTTCGACATAACCACCCCCATTATCCAAACATTTGTTAAGTTGGTGCACAAGCTTTTGTTTCCCACAGTCATAGAAGGTTTCCGCCTGTTGTTGGAACCATATTTCAACTTCATCTTTGATCTCATCATCGCCGTGGAATGATTTTCCACCAAGATGTGACTTCAGGTAACAGAATAAAGGGAAGTCGCTGGGCGCAAGGTTCGGGCTGTATGCCGGATGGTCCAATACTTCCCATTTGAATTGTTTGAGTAGTGCTTTGTTACGAGAGCTGTGTGAGGCCAAACGTTGTCATGAAGCAAGCGGACTCCATCGAACATCGGTCCTACCTTCAGAGAAATGACACCATTTCGTTACATTTTGTCTATTCATAATGTTCCTATAAAAAGAAACAATTTCTTTGTGAATATCTGCTGGTCGCTGACCTTTTGCATGAAGAAAACGTATGATGTAGTGCACTTTGCATTTGGCGGGATTCTGAATCGACGCAGCCATTTTAAACATGACCTACTCCAATCAGAATCAACGTTGAAATGCCGAACGACCGCGAGGAGAAAGCTAATGGTTCAAGGTTAACACCTGTATTGCCAACTTGCTCGCCAAAACTTTTCTTTTCCTCTGGCGTACGGCGTATCTTTACTTTTCGAAATGCCCTCGTACTTACTTGGCTAAAGCAGGATTTAATCACGTTAATAATTTGTTTTAAAAAAAACTAGAAATATATTGAAAACTACAGAACGCAGATGATTTACAATTCTTATTAATAAATTTTATGCCTAATATCAGATTATGGCATGAAAAGGCCTTAAACACAACCATCGCATTTAACTCTTTAAAAATTTATTAAAAGTACATGCAATTTTGTGAAACAGAAAAATTGTATAGTAATATATATATTTATATTTTTTATATTATAGTAATTTTGCGTTTATAAGCAATATCAGGTTAAGTATTAAAAATAAATACATAAAGTACAACTACTATATTAATCCAAATTGAACTATTAAGTGATTACAATCTGTGTTTCTGAATGAGAGAGTGAGTGAATTAATTTGCACCATTTAGGTAGATGATAGCTTTTGGGGAAGGATCTTGTAATTTTAAACCATGGTCAAGTGACAAGAATGGCAACTGAGCTGGCACCCACACCATCGCCTAACTTCCACACCACACCAATGGGAGGATATTTGAGCCTTGACATATTTGACGTGTATTGGCCCCTTCTGCACAGTGGTTCTTCAGCAATACTACGCTCGAACTCATGACGAGCAAGAATTGTCACTGAAATTTATATGGTCATAAGAAACAAGTAATTCTCAATGGAACGTCGGGATTTTAAGAAGCTTTTTATTTCACAGATTCTATAAACACCCTCACAAATTTTAGAAAACTACTTTTCTCAATCACAATCCACCAAACGAGTCATAAATCACCATTCATCAATGAGACGTAAGGGAAATTTCATGTATCCTTCCACAAGAAGGTTGGAGTTTTATGTTTACTTTCCCCTCTTTCCAAATGTGTATAATGCTAATACTTCTAATTATTTGCAAGTAAATTAATTTCAAATTATATGCATTTGAAAGAGCATAAAAAAGGAAGGTCTCCCTGTTTTTACTTTTTTTTATCTGATAATTGGAAATATTTTTAAGATCGTTTATAATGTGCCAGATGGTAATTTTCAGATCTTTAATAAATATTTAAAAATACTTAAAAATTTTTTTAAAAAATCAAAATAATGAGAAAGATTTTTTTTTTTTTTTGCTCTTTTGAATGCATTTTATTCCATGCAATTAAAAGCAATATGTAAATAGAAATGAAAGAAACTCCATAGGATTAACATTTTGATCGGAGATTTGTGGTGGCGTGTCAACGGGAGCCTTAAAGGCCAAAATGATTCACTAATTCACTAGGAGGTGAAACGTTATTTGTAATTTTAATTTCATTTTTTCATCCTCCAAATTTTTGTGCTTGCATATTTTTTACACTCTAAGAATGTGCCTCAGCGGAAAAGCAGCCTTGATGCGAGGGCTATTGGTGACGGACCTTGTAATTTTAAATCTCAGTCAAGGGACCCCCAAGGACAAAAAAAAAAAAAAACCTGAGTTAGCATGCAAATTTATTGGAATAATAGTTTCTCAGCATTTCAGAAAGAAATTTCATGTGCTGATTTTCCAATGAAAATTAATTGCAGATAACTTTAATAATCTACTAAAGTTTTAAGTAAAAAAAAAAAAAACCAATATGTATCAATATTCAAGTTATAACTTTATTTACCCATTTAAAAATTTTACAGCACAATTTCCCAACACTGTCACTTTATTTCGAAAATATCCAAGCATAGAAATAAACAGATGACAAAAGGAATAGGATTAGTAAGAAAAATATAAAACACATTTTAAAATATATAAAAAAACAATTAAATAATGTTTTATAAAGAATTAGTATGAATCCATTTAAATATAACAAATTTATATTTTTATTTAAAAAATTCCATACCCAATTATTTTTTTTTCTTTTAAAACTTCAAGTTCTCTTATTCTTTTCTTCCTTGATGAAGGAGACAGTGATTCAAGTTCTCGTATTTTCTCCTCTCTTGTTAGAAATCTTTCCATACCACCACAAAAGAAATAGTCACTAAAGTGAAGAAAAGTAATAAATATTCACACACGTTTTAATAAAATTTATATATGAATATTCAAAATTCCCTTATCAAAAGAATAGCTAAAAAATTGTTGTATTGTAATGAGTACATGTATTTATATTTATATGGCTGAGTAGAACTTTTAAGTTGCTATGTGTGTGTCTATATAATTTTAAAGAAGTTAAACTAGGTATGTTATTTAGAAATTAAAAGATGAACTAAGCCCTAACTGAAAGGCTCAGAGATGAAAGATCAATCAATAACCATTCCCTTGATTTCGATTTTAGTCAGTAGCAAGTAAAAAATACAGATTCTTCCAATTAAAAATACATAAATTTTGGTGGTAAGATTTTAATTTAACAACAATCATATTTTCCCCCCTCTAATGGGCTGCATATTAGCAACTAAGTCTTTGCAAACACAGCAAATCCCCAAATGTAAAAGCCATTTCAGTGGTGGCACCAAATTTGGGAAGCTTGAATTAATTTAATTCAAGCTCTCGTCGGATGCTAAATATTGCTATGATTTAATTTTGCCAAAAGTACAAGGGCCAAATTAATACTCAAGGGATCTTTTACACATGCCACATAACTATATGACATGCGTGCCAACCATTTTTACATTTAAAATATCTATCGACTCCAGAACAACTACCATGAGCTTTTGGAAAATTTATACTTATCACCTTTGAAATTAAATTATATAAGATCAAAGTTCATTATGAGATAACAGAAAAAGGGAATTAAACAGATAAACTATTAAGTCCCTCCTGTACCAACTATATGTATGACAGAAAAAAGTAATGCATATAAAAATTATGAACATGTGCGTTACTTATTTAGTTATGTTGATTTTTTGATATAGAAAGGTATGATTTGGTATGAATTTACACCATTTTAAAAATACATGAGTGCTGTTGGCAATAGACTTTGGGATTAAGGGATGTCTGTAATGCAGCCAATAACTCAGTCTCCTTTGTAAGAGATGGGCAGGCTCTTTTTAGGAGTGGGTTTAAAGAAAAAAAAAAATTGGCAAGCCAATATAAATTATATACAAAATAAAGATTCAAAATATTTTAAAAAATTCTTTTATACTCATACAAAGAAATCACAACTATATATTTCATGTATTTTAATTTTCATAAATGTCCTAAAATTATTTTTAAAAAACTAAAATTGAAAATTCTTACACTATTGCTTTAAAATCTATGGTGGGCTCGTAATTGGCCCCTCATTTTTCTAAAGAGACAAAAGAATAATTAAGCTTTTGTTTGGCCTTAAGAAAAGTTTTTGTCAGTATTCAGTCAATTTATTGAATATCGAAAACTGAACTGAAATATCACAGGAACCAATTTTTTTAAAGACAAAATCAATCTTGGGAGGAGAAAAAAAGAAACCTAATCATAATACAGAAATTTAATCATGAATTTTGAAATTTATTTATTAGTGACAAATGAATAAATCGTTAACCAAAAACAATGACGAAATCAAATACCAAACAACAAACTTACATGCAAGTCTTGTAACTCCAATCAATCCGACATTCTTTTCCATCCCAAACTTTAGTAGCCAATTTCAGCATAGCCTTTGCATATTTATTTCTCAAGCCTTCCTCTTCTCTAACATGTTCATCCCATACTTTGTTAGGATCATTAGCTAAATATAGATGTAGATTTTATATGAATAACTTTAATTGAAATTTATGTGTATATTTTATTTAAAATATTCAAATAATCCAATTTCAAAATATTAAATAGCACTTAATTATGAAGAGTTTTAGGCCCATTAATATGAAATAACTATATTGAAATTTTTCATGTGACCCAAGAAGAAAAAATTCAGACATAATAAATCAGGTAAGCAGAGTAGCCAGTGAATTAGACCACTCAACAACCAATTCATCATTTTGAACGCATTCTATTCAAAGTATTCCACAATAAATTGGGCTTATGTTCCAACATGTTGAAACCACAGGCCATGTGATGTATGCAGGAGTGAATGAGTGTTTACTAACATTGCACTTTGAAACAACATGAGGGCCTTGATGTATGTTGGATACAGAGTTAATAGTTCTGGCAAGAACTGTTACAAAAACACAAGATATGTCTGTCTAAGCAACATAGCAGTAAATATGGATCAATCAAATAATCGTGCCCAATTGTGGTCCTTTATCCGAAAACACTTCTGGTACAACCCTGGATATGATGTATGAATTATTAGTTACCCACACAACAGTAAATGCTACTCTCTTGTAATCTTATCTTACTTAAATATGCACCCATCAGTAAAGGACATGTGCAGAAAAATACGAGTCCATAGTGGCTTGTTGTAGAAAACATGTGGTAAATTTGAACACACAGCCAGTAATTTGCCAATGGCTGGTCCTGAAACCTTTGCATACCAGTAGGGGTGAAATCTTTGCTCTAGCAATATTCGCCACACTACCCGATAGTGCACAAAAGCAGCTTGGAACAGTGACTGTGTGCTATATTCAGGATGCTTATTGATATGATGCACAAAGTTGTTTGTTACAAAAGACGTTCTTATATCTCTTCAAAACCTTTATGCAACTTGGAAAGCAATTCCTTTCCCAGAATTGTTGGTGCAATTCTTGAAAGGTCTTTGTATTAGGGTTGCATTTTGTTGGAAAACACTCTAGATACAATCTTTGAATTTTTCTTGACACTGACTCCCGAAGTCCCAAGTGGCTGCAATAGCCAAATGATCATGGTTGCAAACTTTTGGTTGGTGTTATTGAGTAGTGGGTTCAAGACCTGGTGCCATTGAAGACCGGATATTGTAGAGAAGTCTTATGTAAATTAAATCTATCATGGCCCAAAGTCGTAAATTTGGTGTGATGTGGAAGACTGGAGAGTGGGGTGCCCCTCTCGTCAGTGGACTGAGTTTCAAAGTTGGTGATTTATTATCCATATTCCATGCACAGCTTTAAAGTGCAAGGTTAATGAATCAAATCTGCAGCACCATATATGCCCTGCATCTCAATTTCTCTTGATTTATATACACATTCATCTCATTAGCAATCCACATCTTTCAGTCAGCCCTTTAAAAAAACTTTACTTTGATAGCTGGATTCTAATCAGAATAAAAGTACTTCCATTAAGTAAGACTTGTTAACAAAAAGCTTAAGGAGGAATGCGAGTAAAATATTAATATTACAGATAAACCATTAATCTTTACTGTTAAATATCACAAAACTGCTTTTATATATATAAAAAAAATAACAAATGCAAGGAAAGTTTAGAAGTTAAAAAGTTAGAGCCTTTGATATTTTTTTTTCTATTCAAATTTACAACATGAAAACATTTAATTTGTTATTAGTCTTACATTTAATTCAATTTATATCTACTGTCATGAATTCTGAAACATTTTCATCATCAATCATTTTCAACAGCAATGGATTATCCTATTAGAAAATATTAAACATAATTCCAATTAAAAATTGAGTTGTGTGTGTGTGCACAAAAAATTACAATTTTAATTATTTATATGTATCTATGTAATAATCCTCCATTTAAACTTTCTATTGAAGAATTTTTTATAATTTATAGTATTCTAGAAAGAGCCCTCTAAAAGACATTGCATGATATATCTTTTAGTTTATTCACCTAACAGGTAATACCATTCTAACTTTATCACTCCCAAAAAACTGCCACATTTCAAAGTGAGATTATGCAATATTGCATCAGCCATCAAATCTGCCCAACCAGTGCATTAAACACCAGAAATTCAACACCTATTAAGGATATCAGAAGCTTCCAGAAGTAAAAGAAAAGCTGAGATCTCTGGATTGGGAAGAATCCTTTCGTCAACTGTCGTAGCTCTGTGTGTTTGTGTTGCTGTTTTTGTTGTGTGTTCGTCAATAAAATGCAGAACTAAAAAAAATGTTTCTTCAAATACTCAACCACAGCCAGATAAAGGTTTTCTGCATCCTGTTTGACTCCAATGAAAAAAAAAATATATATATACATATAAAATACTTCAAAATTTCACAATTTCTCTGGTTTTCATTAGGAGTACATAATGGTTTTCAGCCAGAAGCTTACAAACAACTAAACAAAATACTGATTGTAAAATGAATGTTTTTCTGTTCAAACAACAAACATTTAACTTTAATAACAAGAGGGATAAAAAAAATCTAAGCTCAAAAGCATCCCCCCACCCCCAGTTTTGATCTACTTACTTTGCACAGCATTTGTACATCAGAAAATAAATCCTAACTCTGTATATACTGGATTGTACTTAAAATCTAATAATATAAATTGATTTATGTACTGAAACTATTTTTTGTTATGATAATAATTTCAATATTACTATAGATGTCTTTTTATAAGTAAAATGAAACCAATACAAAGCTATCTTATTGCAGCATATTGGAACTGCCAGGCATTTTAATTTCAAGACAAAACGCAAATTTTTAGAACATATCTGAAAATGTAATTTTAACTGATCAA
Source organism: Trichonephila clavata (assembly GCA_019973975.1). Classification (NCBI taxonomy): domain Eukaryota; kingdom Metazoa; phylum Arthropoda; class Arachnida; order Araneae; family Nephilidae; genus Trichonephila; species Trichonephila clavata. Next base: position 63,112 of record BMAO01000673.1, on the reverse strand, counting down.
GTTACATCCAATTTTTTAAATACAACTTCAAATTTAATATGGGATGTTTTTAGGAAAACTTTGGGTAAGTGTTATTAAATTTTAGTTATCAACTAAGTCATACCAGTGAGGTAGACTCAAAAACTAATTTTTTATTTTAATTATGATAACTAATTGTTAAAATGGCATTTGTAATCATGTTACTCTCAAAAGAGGAAAGTTCTTTAGAAATAAAATTGCAGTGAAAGCAGCAAACTGGTAGCAAAAAAATATATTACCTTATTGATACACAATAAAAAGTGAAGACTAGAGTAAATTTATTTATATAGCAAAATGTTAAGTAAATTACTCAAATCCATATTGCACACATTCTTACTCACCCAAATATGACTTTTGAAATACTAACTTCTGAGAAATGAATTAATTTTAGTTGTGATAGTATAATTACAAGTGAAATAAAAATTTTAATCACAATTAGAGGAAAAAACACAAATCATTCAATTGATACTTTATTAATCATTTTAATACCACATCAAAAGGCAAACTCCTCCTTGACATGAAGAAATAAAGCTAAAAAAGTCCATCTATATACTAATGGGAAAAATAAATATTCACCACACAAAAATATGCCAACTCAGATATCTTTTGAAAAATTCTAATTAATCATGATCATCATTCTTTTAAGAGTAATGTGAAAAACTGAAGAAAATGAAGAGCCTAGGAACATCTTGCCCCCCCCCCCTTGCCTTTTCTCATCATACCGATTCTTGAAGCATATGGCCTTCAATGAAGTTTCACAATTTCTATTAGCTGCTCAAGTTTTACAACATGTCACCCATATAGATGATATTTCAACAGGATCTAACAGCTTTGAGAATATCCAAGAACTGTAGTCACAGCTGAAAAGTGCCTTGAAATCACAAGGAATTCTAATTCTCACAATATGTTTAATAGCATTTCTACAGAAGTACAGCATTTATATTTTGTGAACTCTAAATTGTTGGTGACAACTCTGGGAAAAAGCTGAAAGCTGTTCGAGGATCAATTTGTGTTTAAAGTGAGCTATCATATACTAAACTGAAAGTTCTTGGCAAAATAGCCAAGTTGTATGATCCATTTGCTAATAACAAGTAAAAATTTTATACTATGCCTGTAGCAACAGAAACTGGATAAGGATGATGCTCTGCCTAATCCATTAACTGAAGAATGGAGAGAGCAAGTTTATAGATACTTTGAAATACATCAAGAATTTCAAGATCAATATACATATTTTCTGATTTGAGAACAAGAGTTGTGTTGCAGAGCTTTGCAGATGCCTCAGAGGCAGTTTATATACCTGTCATTTAACTTCAGTGTTCCTATCCAGACATGGTTTTCAAATCATCTTAGAAAGCAAATCCTGTGTGTCACCCATTCAAGTGATTTCTATTCCTTGTCTAGAACTCAGTAGGTGTTCTTCAGTCTCAATCAGTAAAGAAAGTTTGTACATCTCTAAAGATGGAAAGTAATGACAGAGTTATATACCCAAGTTCAACAATTGCCTTGACTTGGATAACTAAGCATGTGAATCATTTCAAGATTTTTGCCATCATCGCCAATACAGACCTTGACTAAAAACTGTCAGTGTACCCATGTACCTTCATCTCTTAACCCAATGAATATTCTATTTCAACATGAATTTCCTCACCTGAATCAGTAGTTAAAGGAAAGACAAAGAATCTTCTAGATTACTTAGCCCACTTTTGATGAGTGAGCCCAAGTATTCAAAGGAAACTTCACGACTGCTGAGCCCACAGTCTCTACATCAACAAACCATTTGAACAATCTTTTCTTAATGATTTATTGTATATTAGTAATAATTATTTACATATGCTTTATATATTCAGTTATAAGTTTTGTGAATAATGTGAAAATTTCAAATAAGATATTAGGACCAATTTACTTGATTCAGACAGTCCAAGAGTTTTTTTCTTTTTTGCAGAGGTTCAGAATTGCCGACACCATGAAAATGTCCTTCTATCTAGTAAATTAAAAAATTTAAAACCTTTTATGGATAATGATGGCATAATATTGAGTTGGAGAATGTCTAGATAATTCTGATAAACCATATAATAACTAACACCCCACAATTTTGCCTAGCAATCATAAATTTACAAATCTAATTATTGAACATTTTAATAATAAGAGCTTTCATATAAGTGCAAGTGCCTTATGTTGCATAAAGGAAAGTTTAGCCTTTGAGCAGTAGATCTGCTTACCATAATGTGGTTCACTATTACATAATTTGTTTTTTAGCTTAACCACCTGTTTCAACTCAATTAATGGGCAATTTGCCCCAAAAACAGTTATTCCAACTTTTTCATTTTAAATGTGCAAATGAGGACTTCAGAACAGCCTGTTTTTCACCAAATATTGTAATCATTGTTAAGGTGTGATACAAGTTCACATTTATATATATATATATGTTTTGTGTCTTAAGCTGTGCATATTGAGACTTTTTTTTTTTTATTTGAGTTCTAATGCACTTTTAAAGGCATGTTAAAGAGATTTTTTGCCAGTTGTGGAAAAAGTGCACTATACATTCTGGTAACACTAAATATTTTGTAGAGGTCAACTCAAATTAAGAGATTTCATAAAATGATCAAGAATCCACATGAACATTAAGCCTGGCTTTGAGAGGCACTGATGAAAAGTTTATCCCACCTTGAGTGTCTAATTCTGGAGGTTAGTGGGGAAAAGCAACAAAATTTTTAAAAATACAATTTTAAAAGAGTTGTTAGTGTTTCTAATTCAACTTATAAAGAATTTCTAACAGCCATTACCCAGATTGAAGGAATCTAGAACTCAAAACCCCTCACTCCTTTATCTGCAGATGTTGAAAATTTTGAAATTTTAACTCCCATAGATTTTCTGATTGGCAAATCAATGAATACTATTCTTGAATCAAAAATAACATTTATATATATAAATGGCATCAAACTTATATTAGCAAAGGATAACAACACTTGTACAATTAATTTGCAGAAACTGGCACCTTAGTTATTTACATACTTTACAGCAAAGTGAATGGAGATGTGGTAAAAGCAACATTAAAGCGAGATATTTAATTTTACTAGTTAAAGATCATGTGCCAATCAATAACTTGCATTAGAAAGAATTTTGAATGCATACTTCAGAGATGATAACCAAGTACGTGTTGTATAGGTGAAGACACAAAATGGTACATTTAAAAGGTTTACTTCCAAAATATGTAACATGCTAAAGCAAGAATAAAATTTTAATCTTGTGTATTTGTCTTAGTTTAAGTAATGTAGATTCCATAGTACATGATATTTTTAGAGTTAATTCATTTGAATGTTTAGCATATAAATGGGGAGCAGGTGTGTTGCATTTGCCACAAGTACTGAATTTTAACATGTATGTTTTTGTGTTACAGTGGAAATAGCTTCATCTGACATTCTCCTCCCCCCTCCCAACATTTTCTTTTATATAAAAATGGGAGCAGGGGCAGCTCTAGAGCCAAACAAACCAGACCTCTGTCGGGGCGACACATCTTAAGGGCAACATTTAAAAAATAAAAAAAATTTGTTTCAGAAAATTTGATATATTGTCTGAAATATTATTGGATGTGAATTTGAAATTTCATTTAATGTATTTTATTTGCTTATTTTGCACTCTGTAAGTTTAATGACAGTTTACTGATATGTTGAAACTTGAAGGGTTCGAGGCAGAAGTGTATGTTAAATCATTGATATGCTTACTCATCTTTCACTTGTAACTTTCTCCCCATCCTGGAATGGGGTCACAATGGACATTCTTTTCACCCATACAATGTTTGGTGTCAGTTATCCAAAAGGCAATAAGTTTTTGGTAGATTGAGAGCCACAGAAGATGTTTTGTTTACTTGTGTGAGTGTAGTTATAAGTTAAAACAAATGTTTGCGATCCCCACCAGCAGTAAACTCTTCAAAGAAATTGGCCTGCTGGAATGGGCAATTCCTTCTCTTACATTTTACTTGTTAGAAATAATAGATAATTATGTCATTAATTTGAAATTATTTTGTATTTTTTAAGATGTATATAAAATATTATATATACACACACATATATATATATATTGTTATACTGCCTTTTTTTATGAGAATTATTCAAGTTTTATAGGCATGTAACAAAGGGAACAATTTATCTTTTTAAATTATAATTTTTTGCTTTGGAGAGAGGGGCGGCATTTTACATTTTTGTCCGGGGTGGCAACTGCTAGAGCTGGTCCTGGTTTTATGTATAAAAAAAATCTTTAGAAATGTGATTATAAGATTGAGATAAAGATTTGTGTGTGAAGGGAAACAGAGGGACAATGTTTCATATGAATGTGGAAAATATTTAAATAAGAAAATGCATAAATTTTAACTTTTTTTCTCTCTTTTATGACCCTTTTTCTCAAAATCTAGTTAATGTATAAATCAGAAATTTTCAATGATAAGAAAAAAATTGTACATTTTAATAAATCAATATTTTAAATTTCACAAAAGTACAAAATCCTTCATTAATGTGTTATTTATAGCACATGTAACTTATTCTTTAAAAAATTACCCATGTAAAATAAGTAGTTTCCGAGAAAAAGGTATGTAAACTTGCGTACACTGATGTGGACTTTTATAGATGTACTAAACCGCTTTTATGCTCATTTACTTATTCTAATAAAGTCAGTTTTTATAATAAAATATTTCATGTATAACTGATTTTATGACTTATTACCAAACCTGACTTTAAAATATTAATATCAATCGGTATTATACATAAAATTTAGAAGATAAATACTTTCTTTGGCTCATTTAATATCTACCAGACCCTTCAGACTATTTTGTTTCAGTTATTAAATCATATTCAGAGCAAAGATAAAATAAAATATAGTTACATAATGATTGCCCCATAAAATAGTTCTTAATCGTTTTAAAAAAATTAACTAAAAATGAAGCAACAATAGAAATAACTTTTCAAATACTTTAACATAATTTAAACCTTCTGAATATCCTGATTTCTCAAAATAATACAAGTTAGTGGTTAAATCCTATTTTGATGCCCTGCTTGACAATGACATTTGAAGACACCTCAAAAAGATGCCAAGAATGTAGTTTTCAAACTTGAAGCCAAGTAAACAGGACACAAGATGTCATAATGTAAGTAGGACAACACTTAAACACTTCATGATACAATGAACAACATTATGGAAGAAAATTGAAATTCTAAAACTACATGAAAAAGCGCATTAAAAAAAGTAAAAAATGAAAGAAAAAAAACCTTGTCAATATGAAGGGACATCTGCAGGAAAAAAAAAGCATTTATTTGATCCTTTTCTGATCCCTTCAAACACCCAATAGCTATTAGTAAGCTAACTATTTCCATTCTTCATTTTATTGAACTTGCTCTCATTAATCTTGTATTTCTCTGAAGCAGATACTAAGTATTTAATTTGAAATAAAGATTTTAATAAAAACAATGTTCTTACATAACGATTGCTTCTTTCTTTACAGAACTCCTGACTAAAAATTTATGCAGTATATATACTACACGACAACCAATGAATTAGCATTTCAGTGGCCGACTCATTGCATATCCAACAATTCTCAACCATTATATCTTTCCCACCAATTACCATACTTTCAATCATAATAGCAATCATACAAACCTCATTACATAAGATAAACCAATCACAACTACAGTAGTCAAACAATATATTATAAACAATTCATTAACGACAAATTCATTTAATGACCTTCCAAAGTAATGTTTAGTAAACAGCATAATTTCACACATATTTAAATGACTCGCTAAACCCACACCTCTTATGCTGCTGATCACATCTCATGGGGGATTATCACCTCCTTGTGAAAGAGAACGCCACTTAAATCTATCAATTAAATTTTTCTTTCCTCTCAACTGGTAAAAAAGCAGTTTAATCCCACACTACAAATGATTTCCAAATTGCCAAATAGGCATTTTTTTTAACATACCCAAGAGTATGTAAACATACATTTTGTAGCGCACAAAATAAAAAAATAGTAAAAATTTACAAACCTAATTTATCAGTGAAGCTTCGGCAATTTATTGTCAAAAATAGTTTTGTTGCCACAAAGGTGGGAATAAAACTCACTTCATCCCTCTCAATCTCATGTTACTTCCACATTTCAACCATTAATACTTTTCATCTATCAAATATCTCTCTTCTAAGCCATTCAGTCAATTAATTTTTCCCCCTTGTTGCTATCAAATGATTAAAGAAAGCATTAACCATTGCATTCAATTAATTTTGATCAGCCTTCTGGTACATGTATAAACAGTAATAAAATGACAATAGAATTGCTTTATTACCACTATTATATAGTTAGTAGAATTGATAGAAATGATGGAACTGCTGCTCACAAAATTTGTGCATAAAAAGGGTAGCTAGCTTAACCAACTTATCGCCCAGTTTGATTACAGAAAAAAAAACAGCACCAAGCAACGCACTAAAATAGAGATCTAAAACCAAGTTTATAGTAAAATTCTGCTTAACGATATAACCTCACAAGGAATTCAATTCCTTCAAGTCCCTAAAGTATACCTTAAATTTAAAAAATAAATTTAATTTAGAGAGATGAACAAGTTTATATCAATAAAATTAAAAATTTCAGTCAAAAATAATAATGGAATACAATTTTCAAAGTAAATCATAAAGCTTACATATTTGTAAAGATTTCCGTAATTTGTCATGAACTTCTTGAATTGTATTTACCAGATTACCATGCTCAGATTTGTCCATGATTATGAAAAAATATCTGTAATTAAGAAACATACTTATTAACATTTTCTGCAAGAAAAAAAGATACAGTCTGTATAACAGCACAAACAGAGCATAAAATTTAGATTAATATCCAACATACATAATAATTAACGAATTGTTAATAATAATAGTTGATTAATAATAATATTAGTAATTTGATTCCTGCCTAGTGACCTGATGGTCAATGGCCAGACAATTGATAAATAAAATAATAAAACAATTTGATTCAACCTCGTTCCAGTATTAAAATTGATTTCAAAAGCTAAATGAGTACGTACTTATATTTTGAAGCAAAAATCGAAACATAACAGAATAACAACTATAAGTTAACTAAGATTTCAAATAATTAAAACACTGTAATATTAAACGCATAAACAGCAGAGCGTGCATTATTAAAAAACAAAAGCTCTATTTTTTATTTCATAAATCATGTAATATACATTACAAAGAAATTTTACAAACTAAATTAGTTGATGAATATAAGAATGAAAGAAAAATATTCACTTATCTTTCATATGTGAGTCATTTTCATTAGCGATCGATTTAACAGGAAGAACTGAATAAATGAATCTCATTATGCCAAGAAACATGTAGAATTTGAGAAATAAAAGCAATTTTTATTCAAGTTTTTTTTGTATTTATATTAAAATTATCACTAAATTACTTATTATAACGTAAAAAAATCAACTGAATATTTTACAATAAATAATTAAGTATTTCAGTATCTTAAAACAAAACATTCAATTAAGCATCATTAATGAAAAATCATTGTTATCTAAAAAAAATAACGTCATCAACTCATATACTCACACAGTCACTAAAAACTCTCTCTCTCTCTATATATATATATTTCTTTTTTTCTTACTCTTTCCCTATGACCCAGAGTATTGGCAAACACAGGTGAAGGTTGGCTAGCTGCAAAACTTTGTTTAAACCTGCAATCCTGGTTCTTAAGGTCAGGAGTTTGCTATAGTACTACTGTGGCTAATACTTTTTACTATTGTGACTAGTTATCTTAGGTTTATAACTATTTAGTATATATTTATGAATTATATATATATAGTCGACTCTCGATAATTCGAAGTGGAAGGCACCAATGAAAAACTTCGAATTATAAAGTTCGAATTGTCAAGAGGGTAGGAAAAAAAGAGAAATTGTTTTTAACACATTTAAATTTGAAACTATGTAATAAAGCAACTATTGCATATATGTATAAAATTATTTTAAAGTATTTTTAAAAAGTACATATTTTTCAGTACAAATACTATACAGAAGTTAAAAATCCAGTATTAAAAGAATAAATACATACTGCACAAATCAATTTTTTTGAAGAAAAAATCTATCTTTTTTTGTTTTATGGCATTCAATCTTACTTTGTCAATAGATTTTTCTATTATAAATTAAGCTTGAAAAATGTCTGCATCAACATGAATTTGAAGGGAAAAGTTGTGTAGTTTGTTTAGTGACACTTTTGACTTCTCTCAGAATCATCGGAGTCAACTCCGATAGTCATCAAAGGGGCAACGTTACAGGAGAGACAAGCAGAGATAATACAACACAAAACATATAAGCTCCATCCTGTTTGCTACAGGACTCTACATGATAGTGTGAATGTTTGAATTGTCGAGTTTTATAACATCATTTCAAATTATCACGTATTGAATTCTGACCAGCCACAGATTTTACTTCGAAATATTGAGTATACCAAAATGTATTGTTTTAGTTCGAAATATAAAGAGTTTTTCTAGGGGCTGAGCATATACTTCGAATTAGCGAGAGGTTTGTAATATCGAAAGTTTGAATTAACAAGAGTCGACAGTAAACTAAAACATTTAAATTAGCAACTAACTTTCGCATGCTTCTTTTTCAGACTTACAGTTACGGTTAAGTTTTATATGGACCCACAAGTTCTACTTTGTAAACAAAAACAATAAACCTAAGCCATGTGAGTCTCCTTCCTATTTTTTTCCCGCCGTAATATTAATCTGTTACAAGTGATCAAAATTCAACAAAAATGTGAAAAACTAAATTTTTCACATATTTAAAGTAAATTTTTGAAACTTTTTCGAACTGTATGGATAGAATCGGTCCTAAGCATTTCAGATTCAGTACCTTCACTTTTATTAATGATTTTTGTATTTTCTAACTTAGATTGCATGTGTTGGCAAAGTTTTGTAGCCTATAGGGATTGCAGATAATCCTTCAGAGAAAGCAGTCATCGTGTTGGACGAAACCAAACAACTGTGATGCGGATCTGGGAGGAAACGACGGATCAACAGGGTCGATCACACCCGTCTCGTTGCCCACTGCCCGTGGTGACAGGCGGATTATGTGCATGGCAGTGATGGATCACGCAGCCACATTGCGAACCATAGCATAACAGATTCAGTCTGTTACTCATTGTTCGGTGTCCGCTCGTTCCATTCGACGCCCTTTGCAGCAGAGTGGAGTGTCCGCAAGGCGTCCATTGCTTACTTTACCCTTGACTGGAAACCACAATGAGATTAACACAGAAACCAATGGTGTAGTCCGTGGCGTAGGCTAGGTATCCAAAGGCCCTGGTGATAAAAAATGAAGGCCCTATTTTGGTTAGGTTTTATAAAGTAAAGAAGTAAAAATATGTGAATAAAATCTACTGTAACATCAACTCTTGTCCGTACTCTGTAGAACATAGAAAAACCAAGAATTATACTAAATAGATGTATTTGTATGAGTTTTTTTTCTTGTGCAAGCTTTAGTGATAGCCCAGGTTCGATTTGATACTACGACAGACCTCTTCCACTACAGATGTAAAGGGTTTAGGAACTGCCGGAACCGAAAGGCGAGAATAACATAATAGATAATAAAAAAAAAGTATGGAGGCTTATGACCACACGATAGAAGTGAAAACTTCAAATGTTGTAATATTATTTCAGGCATTAGTTCAGTAATAAAAAACAAGGAGATATTTTAGTACTGTCATATAAAATTATTTATTCATATGTCTGTACTCATAAAGTAACATTCTTTGCTAAATATACAATCATATTTGTGAATTAATTGTATTCTAAGAAGAAACAATTGGTTTATGGTAGCTGAAATAGGTTGTAAATACTTTATAAATTGAAAATTATTTAAATATTTAAAAAAAAACTCCGTCAAGCGTTGTTTCATACTTCGTCGTGCTTTCACTTGGATCAATTGACGTAACTAAATGGAATTTTAATTTAAAAAAATAAACTAATGTTTTTTATTTGTCTTTAGAAAAAAATCATAAATAATTTGTTCAAATCAGCCGATTTGGCTTCAGTGTATGCAACTAAATTTTTGTGAATGAATTTGAAGTGGTGCTCTTATCCAGTAGGACAGAACGCTGGACCTTTGGGTCTGAAACCCAGTAACTTAACCAATACACCAAAATGCTCACTGTGGTGTGGAGGTTGTTACTGTCTTATATTGATTATATCACTACAAATTCGATAATTTTCTCTACACTTTGATTTAGTGAAATATAACAGCCATTAGAATTATTTGTCCATTTTCTACTCTACATTTCACTACATAAATTTCTCCGCTACATGACTGATTAAATTCAAATGATTCTGTAGTATTTGATGCTACATTCATTCTCTATACAGTATAATAAAATAAATTATAAGGAAGTACATACCCACATTGAATAAAATACGAATTGATAATTGAATATTTAAATAAATAAAACAGGGAAATATAAGAAGCAAACATTAATTTATTTGGCCTTAAATTTCTTCATTTTTCGATTATCCTTGGCCGTTAAAATTTCTTCACTGCGCTATTTTGAATAATTATTTAAGCTTATATTCCCGAGTGTAAGGAATATTTTTAAAAAATATATGAAAATGCAGGTGTGTTACAGTTTACAGAAGATGAATGAAACGAATGCAAGAAATACTACAATTCATATAATTTAAGATATGCTTCTGTTATGCTTATAAAGCAAGATAATTGGCAATCAACTTTAAGATATTTTGACTCGAATCTTTTCGATATTAACGAATTAAAAATAAATGTTGCGTTGAAATGATTTTCATAACAATATCTGTGGGCATTTTTAAACTTTCTCTATCCAGAAGACTCAAATATTTTGTCCCTTCGACATTTTCAGAATCGAAATTGATTTTTTAATCTACTACAAATATATATTTGCAATCGGATCATTCGAATTTTATATTATTCACAAAATAACCCGCTATGTACATTAAAACTTGATACTCTTCTACATAAATATCATCTGATTTATTTTAAAATTCCCAAGGAATCGTCTTTTTCGAAATTTGTATCAACTGTTCATCTTTTGGGAAACAAAAAAACTAACATAAAAGCACACAACAGGGAAGGCTAAGTATTACTCAAAACCCAAGGTAACCACCCACCTTTGGTCACGTGATTTCTTTTTAGGGGTATGTATGTCGCTGACTATTGAATCTTGACCGACCCTGTCCGAACACGATTTCCGACGAAAGATGAAAAAGCCGAATGAGCGCTACATTCCCGAACTTTTCGCATCATATAAGTTCACTCTTCAGCAAAACGTGCCTCAAGAAGTTATCACTTCAAAAATTAAACAATAACGAACAAGATGTTAAATAATAGCATAGGTATTAGGAAGCAAAACGATGCAAATAAAGAAAAAAAATGGTTTATTATATGAAAGTCGGATTTATCTATTAACAAAAAAATAACAGTTTAGCTTACAATCTTTTCCGACCTCTAGTTTCCACAAAAGTTGCAATAGCTTCAGTTAAATCCAGCCTTGATGCGACTTTGTTTTCAACTGCTATTAACGATAAATGCGAAGGCGTATTAAGCGGCTGGTGGACCTGGCGGCCTCCAAGGGACCCTATCGCAAGTAGGGGCCACAAGCTTGATGAATTCCGGTTATAAATTTAACAAGAAACAAAAAAATCTTGAACCGATTTTGCAACTCCGGTGATTTTCCCGCATTTGTTTTGTGTAACAACCCCAACCATCTTTATACCGTACACCTGTTTTGTTGCAATCTGTACAAAAGCTTCACATACATTTTTTTGCCAAAATTTTATTTCGATTAAAGGAAAACTATTCAAGTCAAGCAAGCTCGTTTTTATTCCACAGCCATGCTTGGTTACTCTCGGATACATATAACGCTGACGGGGGAAAATCCAAACACCAAGAAAAAAATTATTGTAGATTTAAGGCAATACATTTTTCTAGGTAACAAATAAAGTGATTAAAGTTTCACATTTACAGGTTACTGTAAGCACGAAAAGAGCCATTTCAAATGTTAAATGAGGTAATTTATATTAAAAACCGATGTAACCACCAAAATTTTAAATGCAAACATGTAAATTTACATACAATGTATCGTACAAGTACCGAATATTAGTTTGTGGGATGGAATTGCATGACTGTTGGTCGTTCCATATAAGGTTGTTTAAATCTGGCTGTGGAGGACACTGTTGTTATCGTCCAGTGATGACTCACTCGTGCTTGTATGGAGAAAGATCTGGTGATCTAGCAGACCAAGACAACATGTTGACACTCTATAGAGCATGCTGGGTTTAAACATGGTTGAGGGTGCACGTTATCCTGATGGAAAATACCCCTTGAATGATTTTGAAAAAAGGCAGTGCAACAGTTTGAATTACCCAACTGACGTACAAGTTTGCAGTTAGGGTGGGTGAATTAACCTCGAGAGTGCTCCTGCAATCAAAGAAAATTGCTCGCACCAGACCATAATTCAGAAAGGCTGTTTACAGGCGCTAACCTGGCCTTCTTCTAACCAATATACAGCCATCACTGGCACTAAGGTAGAAACAGTTTTGAGCTGAGAACACAACACATCACCACTGCAGTCTCCAGTGATCTCTAGTATGACATTACTGGAGTCACAGATGTCAGCGATTTGGAGTTATTTGTATGAACACCGCAGGGCGTCTGGTTGGGAGCTATTCCTCAAACGATTGACTGTTATAGTTCACTGTGTCACTCTGGTGACGAAGAAAACTCTAATTTTTGCTTTATATGCCCTACTATGTGGTGAATACAGCGGTCTTTTCTGTCAGTGAGCATTTTAGAAAATCATTTAATGACCTTGTATCTGGCGCCAATTATCAGAGTGAAAGTAGGAAATTTTTCAATTTCCTTTCTGATATCAAATATGAAGGTGAATGTATATGAATGCTCTTAAGCAACCTTTTCAAGTCGCTAATAAAAGTATTGCCTCTAACACGGAAATCGCCAATGCATTTTTGTCAAACATTTTATTAAAACCCACCAAAAGAATAAACATGCTAGAATGTCTTCAAGGGTTTTAAAACGTGAAATTAAATCACTTGTGCCACAAATTCTGGTGCTCGGGTATCTTCTCAATCCCATTTTCAACTCATCTATATCTTTAGGAGAGCTCACTCAAGTTATTACTTGCCTTAAAAGGGGGATATCTCCAGGCAAGATAGCATACACTCTTAGTTCTTACAACATCTGAGTATTTGTGTCTTAAGCGCTTTGTTAAGTTTCTTCAATTTGATTTGGAATTCGGGAATTATTCCTTCTCAGTGGCTTAGAGTCAGAGTTTTACCAATCTAGAAAAAAGATAAAGATCTAAAGGATCTTCTAAGTTACAGACCAATCTCACCAGTATTATGGGTAAAACTATGAGGAGAATTGTAACTAAAAGACTTAGTTGGTTCTTAGAAACCTGTAGTTTCCTTGCAGAGGAACAGCCTGGATTCAGACAACTGAGGTCTACCAAACAAGCTTTAGCCAGTCTATCAAAGATGCTTTAGATAAAAGCAGAATACTTTAGGTGGTATTCATTGACCTTAAATCTGCTTATGACACTGTATGGACTGACAAACTCTTGTTGAAACTCACCAATCTTGGTATTGAGAACAACATGTTTAATTGATTTCGTAGTTTCCTATGCCAGCGTTTGTGTAAGATCAGATATGGGGGAGGCTTTTCCAAATACGGTGTTTTAAAAATTAGACTACCTCAGAGTTCAGTACCCAGCTGCACCCTCTTCAATATTTACGTAAATGATCTTGTCCACCAGCTCGGAATTAGTATTATTACTGGAATTAGGTGTCTACTTTATGCTGACGACCTTGTGATCTGAACTGAATCCCCCAGGAAACAGGCCGCATAATTAATCAGTCATGGTTTGAATTTAGGGCTTAAGGTTTTGAAGCGTTAGTGCGATGAAAATAGCACGAAGTAATTCTCTTTGTTAAGTTAAATCAGTCACATTCTTTTTCACACATTTTCCCTTGCATATCGACCTGTCATATGAGGACATGTCATTCCGGATGCCGATAGTTTTATCTATTTAGGTGTGACCTCTTTGATTGGAAGCTATCCTGGAGAGCCCATACTGAAAATATTGTAAATCGTGTCTCAAATAGAATGACGTTTTTGAAAAGACTAGCTGGCTCTAGGTGGGGCTGTCCAAATCATACCCTAAATTTAACTTATGTTATTCATTTTGCCCATTTTGACCTACTGTTGTGAGCCCCTGATTACAGAATCTAGATCTAAAACAGAATTACTTGACAGAGTACAAAATCAGATACTACGGATCATCACAGAGGCTTTTAAAACAATCCCGATAGATGCTATGCTTACGATAACAGAAAATAAACCCTTGAAGAATATCTTTCGAGAGAGTCCTGCTACTATGGGAAAATTAATACGACTTCCCGACGGTCTATCCCTTTGAATAAACTCCACTTGGATTCAAGGAGGCGTTTGAAGACCCAACGTGGTTTTGTGCAGGGTGTACTGGAACTAAAGAAACAGCTTAATATAGATTTCATCCCCAAAACTTTGGTGTCATCTTTGGACTCAACTATTGATAAAGGTTTTTGAATCCGCTTTGAGCTTAACCAGGCGGTTTCCAAAAAAGAGCAAAATATTTCAGTTTTAAGGTCACTTGTCCTCAACCTGAGAGGGTGCATATTTATACAAATGGAGGTCTTTTGAAGGACTCTGACAGCGCAGGAGCAGGGGTGTATTGTCATCTTTTCTCTTTTTATTTAACAACTGGAAAATTCACAACCGCTTTTGATGGTGATGTTGCTGCCCTTCAAGTAGCCCTTGCGCAGATGAATTGTCATCTGAATAGATTTACTAGGGCTGTTGTCTTCAGTGATTCAAAAGTGGTGATTTCAAGATTGTACGCCGAGTAGTTTAAAATTGGAAACAATTATTTATAAAGCCTCTTAACTCCCCTCCCCCGTAACGCCCCTTGCGGTTCGAATTTCGCAAAAAATCCTTTCTTAGCGGATCTCTACTCCATGAAAGGAAGATATCTACCAAATTTCAAGTCTGTAGGTTGAATTGTTCTTGAGATATCGTGATTAGTCTGTGAGTGAGTCGCTTTTCTCTATTATATATATAGGTTATATACCCGCAAGTTTTCTATTTTAGCAATAATAAGAAGCTGTACTACTATCCCAATGACAGAAACAACATATACAGATTTTTTTTTTTTTTTTTTTTTTTTGAAGAATGAATGCTGAACCAGACTTTGAAAAGTAATGAATATCTAACATTTCTGTTGTAAAATCGGGGGAAAAACTATCCCTACTAAGCATTAATTTTGCCTGATATGCTGCGAAAATCATTTAACATGAAACTGAAGGGATTGAAATATTTTTTCGTGTTAAAGGATAATGCAAAAAAAACCAACAACATATATTTAACATAATTAAGAGTTTATTAGAGTACATTTTTTATTTCCATAGATATGTATATAAGCACGTATTTGATAAAAAAAATTTGAAACAAAAACTTAATGAAATTTAATACAAAGTTTTCAAGATTTTTTAAGAAAAACATTTCTTGAGTTTTTAGAAAGTTATCTGGTATTGTTCTTTGTATTGTCTTTTTATCATCAAATAGTCAACATATTGTTTGATGTCGTTCATTTTATTATCCATATCATCATTGGAATTTGCTCCTAAATAACTGCGCATACTTTTCATGATGTTTCTCATTTCGGATGACGTTGGAACAGGAGCTGCAATATTCATTCCATTTCCGGAATCTGCATCTCACCATGGTGCAAAATTACGAGGTCCGTCGCCAAAAGCCCTCGTGTAGCTGAACAGTGCGATACACTCTTTTTAATATTCACTCCGAATCTGCATCAATGATTATTTTTGGGCGGGAAGTCTTCAAAAACCAGGCCTTTTTAACGCTTCAAAATACGCCAAAATCACCAAATAGCGCGATTATCATTCAAATGTGGCTGCCCGTCTGTTGGATCTTCTTACGTTTGACTGCGTTACTAAGTTAGTGTAAAAGAGAAAATGTGGGCTTCCACCATAAAAAAAAAAAAGAAAAAAAAGAGTTCGAAATACAATTACGCCTTTTAAATAGAAAACATTAAAAAAAATGAATTTTTAATGTTTGTTTTGGGCTTATTTCAGGTTAGAAATTTTGAACTAGTCTTTGAACAATATTTTGATTGTAGTTGAAAAGATTAAGATATATAAGAAATTTGTTTGTATATAAAGCGCTCAAAAAACAGTTCCTTTACACATATAATTCTTTTTTTTTTTAAATAAAATTTCTAATTTCATTTGAAACAATTGGTATTTTTTTAAAAGTAAGGAAATCTCGTTATATTTAAACATGAAATAAAAATTGTTGAAATTTATTAAAATAGCATTAAATATATAAATAAACTTAATTTTTTTAAAACTTTTTCTCTCTTATCTTTATTTATTATTATATACCATGTTTACTTTCTATAAATCTATTTATATATATATTTTTAAGTTTTTACATTTTATTTTTTTTAATAAAACTATTTTCTGCGCATACTATGTATTTTCATATACTGTTATTTTTAATATTTTTACGATTAAACTTTTTTATAAATTCTATATATATATATATATATATTTATATGTTATTATTTCTAATATCTTCAAAAAACTATTTTTGATTACTCTTTATTTTAATGTAAAAAATTAATATTGGATTTACACAGATATACTAATAAAATTTTTAAAAATGTAAAGCTTATTTTGACTGCAAAATTTATTTCAATAAAAAATAATTAACAAATTTTTCTTCGTTTTTTTAAAAAAATTTTGAAGCTTTTTCGACGAAATATTAATAAAACTTTTTAGCTTCTCTCAATTGTTATTTTTTCTACAATTCCCTTGAATCGAATTATGTATTCACTGCCAGTTTTTATGAGCAGATTGACCACTAGGCCGTGGTAGCCTAGTGGTCAAGATTACCCGCTCGTAGCTGGCGTATCATGAGTTTGAGCCTGGTACCGCTGAAGACCCGCCGTGCCAAGGAGACCGATGCACGTTAAATATGTCGAAGGGTCAAAAGTTCTCCCGTTGGTGTGGTGTGGAAGTTAGGATAAGCGGGTGACAGCTGAGGTGTCGTCCTCATTACATGACCAGGGTTCAAAATTATGAGGACCTTCACCAATAGCGCTCGTGCAGCTTTATAGTGCGATGTATATAATTCTCTCTCTCTATTACTTTCTTAAATAATGTTATTTACAATTTTTACACTTGTTTCAATTTAAAATTTGTTGTTTGATATTTGATTATTGGAAATGCTATCTCTACACATTTTTAAGAGGAACAGGATGGCGGAAGATGGTACATCTTCTCTAACTGCCACAATAAAGAGATAAGAGTCAAAATTAAATGTTACAATCCTTGCATTTGGTTTTTCAAAATTTATTTATACAAATACAAAAGTAGCTTTAATGTTATTCTTAAAAATGCAGCTATCTTTCCAATGTAAGATTTGGGAATAGTTCTAAAAAATTCTACATTCATTTTTTTTTTTTTTTCAAAAACTGCCGCAAAAAATATACGTTCTTGTGCTATATGTTTTGTCTAATTTTATTTTTAAAATTAATGACATTGTAGCTTTTATTATTTAAATACATTTAAAATTGTTTATTTCATTTTTTAGTTAATAAACTATGTATAATTTGAAAATAATTCATTTTTAAGAGTATTGCTGCCAGTGAAAGCTGCATAAAAATTCAAATTTGCATTAATTATCGAGCAATTACCAAGTTAATTGATATTGTCAAATTTACTACATTATTGAATTTTTTATGCAGGAATAATTGTGCTTCAGAATGAGGAAAACTTGCTGTAAGAGAGATGGAAATTTGCTACAAGAAAGAAGGAAAATTTTTTCTCTCACTTTGGAACACTTATTATCAACAAGAACATTAAATACAAATGTTATTGAATTTCATTACTTCAATATTTTCAAATGAAGATCATAGTAAAAAGAAAGTATATTAATTAAGAAAGATGGACATCTTGACTTCATAAATTCAGACAAAACTTTAATTTCAATCCAGATAGTAAAAATTATTTTAATTAAATTGCAATAAAATCAATTCAATAGTTTGTTTTTCTATATAGATCAAACACAAATCCCTTTATTTTGTTAAATAGATTTATAGTATAAGTATAGCAATTTTTTGTGTATCTAAATCCAACTAATTGGGATTCCCCATTAACTTCAAATATAAGAGAATGTATTCATTATACAATTAATTCTTTACAGTGGCGTACACACACACAAGGGGAGGGTTTGGGGGTTCAATCCCCCTCCTTAGATCAAGTTTTTAATTTTCGCCTTAGAGCTTATACCTTCGCGCTTAGGTCTACGTGTTTTTTACAATGTACCCCCCCCCCCCAAAAAGAGGTATATGCACGCCACTGATTCTTAGACTGAATTATAAAACGAGTTTAAAAGTATTACACATTTTCCTTTTCAACGTCGTATAAATATTATAAGAAAGAAATTCGCCAGAAAAAAATTAAAATTTTCACGTAAAAAAAATCAAATTTATACTTTAATTTTAGTTTTTTTTAATGTGTCGTTTGTGCATTCCCTTTTCCATAAATTTCAAAAAAGTTAAAAGATATGTACACAATGACACACAAAAGGGGGTATCCTAAGGGTCAGTGGCGGATTAAGCGGGTGTCGGACCTGACAGGCGTCAAGGGCCCCAAGCTTGATGAATGCAAAGGCCAGCGACAAACCAACGACGCCATCTTGGAACAAGAAATTAGAAGAAAACAAAGATACAATGAAACCCCCGCTAGAAATTTATCGAGATGCAAGAGAAATCCTAATGTAGAAAACTTTTGAAAATATTTTTAACAATACCGAAATCGAATGCATCAGGTGAATGATCTTTTTTAGTTTTAAAACGTGTTAAAAAAAATTTAAGAAGTACTATGGGAGAAAAGACAAATTGAACAACAAAGCCATATTATATGCAGAATAAAATGTTTTTTACAAAATAGATATGGTAAAAATAATTGATGAATTGCCGAAGAGAAATCAAACTGTATAGCAAAACTGTAAGCTCTTAAGTAAGGTTTTCAATTTTTTTTTTATACAGTTAAGATTTTTCTTTAGCCGATGAGTTTTATTATAGCAATACATTTTATTTTGAGAATTTAAAAAGTAAGCGACTCTTTTCACTATTTTAGTTTTTCGACCCTTAAGCCCATGGGTCTCAAACCTTTTACCACCAGGGGCCTCCAACTAACTTAATCCGCCTCTGCTAGCGGTCCAGACCACCCCCCTCCGAAGCCCTTGAGTTTTTTTTCAGTTGATGATAATCCTGTATGTAAATAATGCAAAATTTAATAAAGTACTTGTAATTAACAATTTATTTTATTAATTAATGCTAATTATTAATTCAGTAATTTATTTTTTACTGTTTTTTTGTTGACAAAATCAGAAGAATCAATTGTTGTTGTCTTAGGAATGATACAAGTAGGGGAACATTCTACAATGGACCCCCCAAGACGGATTAAGGTAGTTGGAGGCCCCTGGCGGTAATAGGTTTGAGGCCCATGGGCTCAAGAGTCGAAAAACTAAAATAGTGAAAAGAGCCGCTTACTTTAAATTCTCAAAATAAAATGTATTGCTAATAATAAAACTCAACGGTTAAAGAAAAATCTTAACTGTATATAAAAAAAATAAAACCTTACTAAAGAGCTTACAGTTTCGCTATACAAATAGATTTCTCTTTGGCAAATTCGCCAATTATTTTTGCCATATCTGTTTTGTCCAAAACATTTTGTTCTGTATTTAATATGACCATGTTGTTCAATTTGTCTTTTCTCCCATAGTATTTCTTAAATTATTTTAACACGTTTTAAAACTGAAAAAGATCTTTCGCCTGATGCATTCGATAACGGTATAGTTAAAAATATTTTCAAAAGTATTTCTACATAAGGATTTCTCTTGCAACTCGATAAATTTCTAGTGGTGGTTTTCATTATATCTTTGTTTTCTTTTCTTTTTTTTTTTTTTTGATCCACAATTCATATAGTCAAAATTAAATGATTCAATATCGTCTTTGTAGATTTCTTTTAATTTTTTTGTAGCTTTCTTTTTAATACACTGGGCTTTTACCAACAGTTATGGTCGGGAGTGTGCAATTATCTTTGATTGATGGAGCACTCTCAAGGTTAATTCACACACCCTGACTGCAAACTTGTACGCCACTATACCACTATCACATACCACTATTCTTTCCTTACGACTGTCAGTCCATAACACGGTAGGCCCATAGGTGGTGGATAATGGAAAGATTATTCAAACAACAAAAACAAAGAAAGAGAAAAGAGTAAGAAAGTTAACGAAAAATCCCTCCCGAAATAAAACAGGAATAGTAAGAATTGTAGGAAGATGTGGGGTGCTCTCAAAATAGGGGGGTGTAGCTATTAAAGTGCCTAGGGTGCCGGGATTAAACGGCAACTAGGGTTAAAAACGGCCCTGTCTAAAGCCTCGATCAATTGGTACATTTCTGACTTTTAAATTAACTAGCCGTTATCCTCCAGCTTCGCTGGGTGTGTTTCATGATCTTCAATAAATATATATTGCTTAAATATATAATTATTAATATTTAAGTCATAGCTTTAAGCATTCGATTGCATTAAAAAACATTTTCATAAATCTCATCTCTTGATTTAAAATGGACAGGACTTGAATTTCTGAAACTGAATTATTCTTTAGCTCCTGTAATCCCCTCCCTCAAAGTAGATTTTCGCATTATTTTTAGTAAAGCTTTGCTGAAAAAATAAACATGCTTATCAAATTTGAAGCTAAAATCTAAAAGTTCAAAAACGAAATTTTTTGTATTAAAAAGCCCCGTACACCTCCTTTCAGTGGCGTAACGCAGAACATTAGCTCCCTGCAAAGTCAGGTTTGGGGCCTCAAACCGGATCTTACATACTTGGCGTCAGTCAGGCTTTGCATCCCGTCCCCCCCCCCCCGCGAAGCGGGGTAGAACGTTATACCACTGCCTTCCTTTGAGGGGCGATTTCCGAAAGACCCGTTCTTAGCGAATTTCAATTCTACAAAAGAAGTATGATTAGCAGATTTCATTACGGTTGGTCTAGTAGTTTGGTGTGCTCCAGTCTTCTCCCTCTATATATTATTAAAAAATACATTTAAGTCTACTAAAAAATACTAATTGAAACATGACAGTCTTATCACGACCGGTACCCGTTTTCGGGAGTGCTTTCTTTGCAGATGCGCACGTATATGCACATAAATGGCTATTTGATATGTGTATATATACATATACATACATACGTATATACAAAAAGTCATCTGTTTCTCGCTGGTAAAAAACAAAAATTTAAAAAGAATCCTTATATTACTGTAGCGATTTTAATAACATTATCTTTAGATTCTTTTTACCTGTTTACACTTTACAATATTTATTTTCTATAGCGTAATAAATTACATATATAATTTTTTTGATACGCGTATAATATTTATATAAATATATGTTCTGTAATATATTTATTTTTTAAGAAACTAAATTTAATTAATTATTTTTAACAATTACAGGTGTTTTTTTTATTAATTGTAAAACAGAACTTATTCTTACGTTTCATATTGCTATTTGATCTGGTGAATGTGTTAAGATTTGTCGATAATAATATTTATGGAATTAGAAAATGGTCCGTATAGTCATCACGTTCTGAGTGAAATATAAAGCATCCTTTAACTTAAATCTGTCATTTTTATATAAAAAATGAAACAAGAAAATTTGTATATGTAAAATTTTCTTTCTACGACAATATTTATACCAAAAAAATGCAAGACTGAATTGTGTATCATTAATACTTATTTAAAAGCAAGCTAAAAAATAAGGTCTCTGTCTATATGTGTATTGTGCATACATTTCAGAGGAAGAATTTACATTTTGCCTACATCATTTTCTGAAGCTTGAAATAATAATGAATTTAATCAGGCTTATTTATGTATTAATTTAATTTAAAAAATTCATTTTACATCGAAAAACATTCTATTTATTATTTGATTTACAATTGCTTTATTAAAAACAATACCAATTTCTAATCATTTGTTAAGCGGAATAATTATATGAAATCAAATTATTGTTCAGTTTAATGAAATTCATATGGAAATAAAAAATTTTAATACAATTTGGATTGTTCAAATCACACAGTCAATTTTTTTTATAGCCTTCAAAATCCCCTTTTTTTTACAAAGTTTGCTTTTTTAATGCTATAAATCAGTTCTTTTCATTTTCTACTTTCTTAAGATTGCAGTTCATGGCAGATTTCCGCAGTATAGACCTGTGTGTAAGAATCTGGATTCTGAGGGAAAATTCTACATAGTATTTAGTTTTTGTATCTATTTTTACTTCGTATAAGGTATTTCTACAGCTTTTTTTTTTAAATAGGCAACAGTCTAGAAGATTAATTAGTCTTGGGTTCGAATGCTGATTTTACCAAGAATCCTTTTTGTGAAATTCTGCAAGTACGACTTAATATACGAAACGGGATTTCAAATTTCTCGAATGATGTTGTGTGGTAGTTAATAAAATACAAATTAAACGTTCCAGTTGAGATGTGATTGTATATAAATTTGAAGTCTGCAGTCAAAAGAACCCACGTTATTAAATTTCAATGTTAAATTAATTTATAATATTAATTGTTCATTTTTGTTGTTTTTTAATTAATAAAACTATTTGATTACTATTATTTAAAACTTAATTTTTAGTTTTAAGAATTGTTGAATACTTCTTAGCGATGCATTGAATATCAGACAATTTTCTTCCAAAAGTCATTCAATAGCTAATCCATCTAACATGTATATTTTACATCTTTCGTGAGAACGCTTCTATTAAATTCAATTACTAAAAAGCTTTAACTTTATTTAAGCACATTAGTCATTTCAAATGTTTTAATATCAGAGCATATTTTTAAATTAAACTGTGTCAAATTATAAAAAAATAAAGCAAACGTTTTATATTCCTAATTTGTCAATAATTTTTGATTGATTTTATAGCAATATAAATTTTTTGAAAAATATGTAAGTGATTAGATAAACAGCTTTTATGTGTGTTTTTTAATTGGCCAAATTGTGCAAATTATATGCACTGATCATTACTTGAACTTTATTTTAGATTAGTGTTTTCAAGAATTGACTTTTTCTTTGACCCTTCAAAATTATTTTATTTTCTCATAAGGATAAGAGTATTAGAAATTTAAATGAGTACATTGAATTTTTTTTTCTGTTCGTGAAATTTAAAATGTTGTGGCTTTTTCTAAGTAACACATAGTTATATAAAAAAAGGAATGCAAACTTCGTAAATTTTTTTTAATTGGTATGAAAATTATAGCATTTTGTTTCAATTATAATAAATATAGAAAAAATATATATTTCATTTGTTGTAGACAGAGGACTTTTTTTTAACAAGTGAAACAAATTCAGTTGATCAGTTCAAATACTAGCCGTTATAACGCGCTCGCGCGGCTAGTATTTTTGTATAATTAATCACTGAACAAAACTCGTAATATTTCATACTCGTTGAAGATATTTAATTAAAACTGTAGATCGCTTACAATAAAATGACTGGTAAAAAAAGATGAAAAACAAAATATTTTTAAACAGATGATTCTCAGACAAGAAGTGAACTATAGTAGCGAAAATAAAAGAAAAAGAAATTCTCAGTATAATTTGAAGGATAGTTTTCAAGTACAGTCAGCTCTCGATAATTCGAAGTTGGAGGGACTAATGAAAAACTTTGAATTATCAAGAGAGTAGAAAAAACTCCCAAAATACTCGAAGATAGTTTTTTTCCTAACACATTTAAAATTTGAAACTATGTCATAAAACAACTATTGTACATATGTATAAAATTATTATAAAGTAATTTTTAAAAAGTACATATAAATATTATACAGAAGTTAAATGTCCTGTATATTAAAAGAATACATTCATACACAATCCTAAGCATCTCTTCTCAATAGTGGACCATCCTTTCTGAACACATGTGTAGCAAGGCCACGTGTTAGGCGAAAGATATGGACGGCTGACAACAGGTGCGGTTGGTCTATTGTCCGCTTGAAGAAGGAAAACAATAAAAGTGTATTTTCACCTGATGAACCAGAAAACACTAAGAACGGGTAGCAGACAGATGGTCATTAAAGGGTTAGGATACAGGGGAGACACGCAGAGACAATACAACACAAAACATATAAGCTCTAACCTGTTTGCTGTAGGACTCTAGATAGTGAGTGTTCGAATTGTTGAGAGTTTTATAAGATAACTTCGAATTATTGCGTGTTGTAGTCGGGCCAGCCACAGATTTTACTTCGAATTAGTGAGTGTACCCAAACGTATTGTTTTAGTTCGAATTATCAAGAGTTTTTCAAGGGACTGAGCATATACTTCAAAGAATCGAGAGGTTCGTATTATTGAAGGTTTGAATTATCGAGAGTCGACTGTATTTGAAACACTCCCCTATTCTTGACAAAAGGAATTCCCTATTCTTGAATCTTTTGGACCATATCACAAAAACAGTACTAGATTTGTTGACCTCAAAACGGAGTCTTTCTAAACATGAAAGATCAGAAGAATTTTTATCTTTAGTTTTGAACAAAAATAATAGGGATGTTCATATTCGCAAATGTTTTTATTACAACATTTTTGTTCGTTCTCAACTATTATGAACGGAAAATTCTAAAAGCTCACTCACCCACACACGCATTTTCATTGAAAAGAATTTTTGCATCTTGTATCTTGTTTAGGGGAAAAAATCATTTAATTATTTTACACACATGTAAATAAAAGTGTTTTTTACTAAATGAAACAAGAGCTTTAATAAATTTTTCTTAACTGGATACAATAAAAAAAAGATCATGTAGAGTTTTAAGGAATAAAGAAATTTCAAAAAGGCATTAGCAAACCTGTAAAATCGTTTGTTCTAAATTGCGTTAGTTTGTTTTATAAATAAATGCTAAAATTTGGATATGTTAATTCAAGGTAAATATATTTATATCGATGATTAATCGATTTCCTGCTAAGTCAAGTAATACATATAAGATATCAATTTTATCCCCCTCTTTCAGGAATCCTGTCTAAGAGTCATGATGTTTCAGTTGTTATGAAATCTAAATTAATTATACGTGAATAATTCAGGATTTATTTTCAACACATTTACTTAAGAGATTTTATTATCTGGAACAGAAATGAATTTTCTTGAACTATTCACTAACTTACGCAATATCATCAACAATTTTTTTGTAAATCTTTATTTTTTCGAAAAACTATTAATGAAAAAAAAGAAAAAAGCAGTGAGAAATGTGAAATAAAATACCATACTGCAAGTATATGTTCATTTCCAAATTATATCTTTTCACTATTATATCGAAAAAAACTTTCTATGTGTGTGAATTAATCTTTGTGTATAATAAATTAGCTCTGAATAAATATAATGGAGGAAAATTCAATGTTTTGTAAAAAGCAAAAATTTTACCTAAAAAAACAAAAAAACAAAAATATTTTAGGTAAATTTAGTAAAAAACAAAAATTTACCTAAAGTATTTGTTTATTTCTAAAAACATGAGAGATTATCTCCTTTAAAAATTAAGATAATGATAGAAATAAAACAAATAATACATTTAGGATAGTAAGAGATATAAAATTTCTAGAAATTCTTATTGATTATACTAAAAATGTGAATTTTTCCATAATTATAATTTATTATCTCCTTAGCCGTGGAAAAAATAAAAACTACGCGTAATTTGATATTTATGTAATGTATTTGTAAAAATAATGTAATTTGCCCCCCTTCGTATTTAAATTATAATAATCATTTGCTTTGAAAAAGGTTTATTAGTGAAAGATCTCGTAATTTTTTGAATCCCGTTCAAGTGACGAGGACGACACATGAGCTTCAACATACTCACACACCCCTTGTAGGATTATCCCGCCAACCTAGAGGAGCTCGCCTCACAGTTTGAAAAACGCTGAATTAATTGATTTTTTTAATAATTTTTTTTTACTGATTTTTGTTTTAAGTTCCGAAATTGAGAGAATGCTATTAATCATATTTTTTATTGGCTATGGTGTTTAAGTAAATCAAAAAATTTATGCTATCATTTTTTAAAAATTGGCTCTGACCTCTGAAAAAATCCAAGTCTTGTTGATTAAAATCTTTATTCTTGTTTTGCAAGAAGAAAAGTGTTTTCCAGAACACATTCTTTTTTTCAACATTCATTTTAAAATTTTGCAGTTGGCATAATATAATCAACCTTCAGTAATAATATGATATTTTAAAATCCTTTTCCGAGTTTTTGAGAGATATACATGTTTTTAAATGTTTATTAGCGTTTATTAGAAAACAATGGATTAAGGAGCAGATAAATTTTGTTATTTCATCATTGTCCGAATGCAAATTCTATTTTAATTTTTACATGGATATTTAAACTATGTCAATTATAACTTTTGCTAAAATAACAGTTTAATATGGTTCAAATATTGAAATATAAATTGTGTAAAATGGAAATCACTCATTTTCAATGAAAAGAATTTTTACATCTTATATCCTGTTTAGAAAAAAAATCATTTAATTATTTTACACAGATGTATGTAAAAAAAAATAATTAAAGGAATAAAAGCATATAGAATTTCAAAAAGGCATTAGTTAATTCTAGAGTTTTTTTATTTTGAATTGAGTTAATTAGTTTAAAAAAATACTAAATTTTGAAATGTTAATTTAAGATAAATATGTTTATATCCCTAATGAACTCTTGATTGATGAATTTCCTGTTCATTCAAAGTGGTGCAGATAAGATATAAATTTACAGTCACCCCTTTCCAGGAATCCTAGGAGCCGTGATGTTTTGGTTCTTGAAAATTCTAGCTTTGTTATACGTGGATAACTCGAGATTTATTTGCAACACATTTTTTTCTGGAGTGAGTAAATATTAGCGTCACACTATTCAGCTACCCGAGGGTTTTTGGAGACAGATCTCGTAATTTTGAACCACGGTCAAGTGACGAGGACAACACCTGAGCTGGCACCCTCTCTCATAACTTCTACACCACACAAACGGGAGAACGTTTAAGCATCGATAGATTTTTTGTGCATTGCCCCCCTACATTGCAGGTCTTCAGCGGTATTTGGCTCGAACTCATTACACGCTGGCCACGAGTCCGTTACCTTGGCCACTTTTATTATCTGGATCAGAAATGAATTTTCTTATACAATTAAGAAACTCATACAATATCAACAGCTTTTTGAAAATCGCTATTTTTTCGAAAATCTGTAAAAAAAGAAGAGAAAAATAATGAAAATTATTAAATGTGTAAGGTACTGTACTGTATATCTATATATATAAAGGAGAAAAGCGACTCACTCACTGACTGACTGACTGACTGACTAATCACGAAATCTCTGGAACTATTCAACCTACAGACTTGAAATTTGGTAGACATGTTCCTTTGATAGAGTAGACATCAGCTAAGAAAGGATTTTCCGAAATTCGAAACGCAAGGGGCGTTACGGGGGGTTAAGGGCTTTAATAATAATTGTTTTCATGTTTAAACTACTTGATGTACAATCTTGAAATTGGGTAAGCGGATTCCTTTCAGAGAGTAGAGATCCGCTACAAAATGAGTTTGTTGAAAATCGACCCCCAAGTGGCGTTGCAGGGGCTTAGGGGGCGTTATAGATAATTATTTCCATTTTTAAACTATTTGACGCACTGTCTTTAAATTTGATATATAGATTCCTTTCGTAGAATAATGATCAGTTACAAAGCGGGTTTTGTGAAAACAGACTTCTAAGTGGCGTTGTGGGGGATTAAGAGGCGTAATAGAAAAATATATCCGTTTTTAAACTACTTCACCTACCTGCTTGAAAATTGGTAGGTAAGTTTCTTTCCTGGAGTAAATATCCGTTACAAAATGGGTTTTGGGAAAATTGAACCCCAAGGGGTGTTGCGGGGGCGGGGGGTTTAAGGGGCGTTATAAATTCCTATTTTTAAGTTATTAGACGTACAGTCTTGAAACTTAGTAAGCAGATTCCTCTCATAGGGTAGAGATACGCTAAAAATGGGTTTCGTGAAAATTGCCCCCAAGTGGCGTTGAGGGGACTTAAGATAATTATTTATATTAAATAGATAATTATTTCCATTTTTAAACTATTAGACGCACAGTCTTTATATTTGATAAAGAGATTTCTTTCATAGAGTAGAGATCAGCTATAAGAAGGTTTTGTGAAAACAGACCTCTAAGTGGCGTTGCAGGGGAATAAGTGGCGTAAGAGATAAATATTTTCGTTTTTAAACTATTTGACCTACCTGCTTGAAAATTTGTAGGAATGTTTCTATCATGGAGTAAATATCCGCTACAAAACGGGTTTGGAGAAAATTGACCCCCAAGGGGTTAAGGGCAGATATAAATAATTATTTCTTTTTTTTAAACTATTAGACTCACAGTCTTGAAATTTGGTTAGCAGATTCCTCTCATAGGATAGAAATACACTGCAAAATGTGTTTTGTGAAAATTGACCCCTAGGTGGTGTTGCGGGGGTTCAAGGGGCGTTATTGATAATTTTTTTGCATTTTTAATTAATTGGACGCACAGTCTTCAAATTTTGCTAAGCAGATTCCTTTCAAAGAGTGCAATTCCCCTACAAAATGGGTTTTGTGAAAACAGACCCAGAGGTGGCGTTGCGGGGGCTCAAGTGGCGTTATAGACAATTATCCCCATTTTTAAACTGTTAGACGTACAGTCTTGAAATTTGATAAGCAGATTCCTTTCGTAAAGTAGAGAACCGCTACAAAATGGGTTTCGCGAATATCAACTACTAAGTTTAATTTCGGGAGATTAAGAGGCGTAATCGATAAATATTTCCATTTTTAAACTACTTGATCATCCTGCTTGAAAATTGGTAGGCATGTTTCTTTCATGAAATAGAGTTCCTCTAACAAAGCGTAAAATGAAAATTGACCCTAAAGATGTTTGCGAGGGGTCAAGAGGAGTTACAGAAAAAAAATTCCTGTTTTTAATTGTTAGACCCGTATACTTGAAATTTGTTAAGCATGTTTCTTTTGTTGAATAGGGATCCACTAAGAAGAAATTTTAAGCAAATCAAGTTCATGGGGGTTGCATTCGTCCCAGTATTTTGTCAATACTGGGACGTATTGACAAAAAAAATTACTTTTTTCGAGCTACAAGGACTATAATAATGAAATTTGGTTTGCATTTTTCTTTTGTTGAATTGAAATCCGCTAAGAGCAGTAATTTTGGAAAACGGCTCTCAACGGGATTACGGGGATATTTATAGTAAAACTTTTGCTTTTTTCTGTTAGATTTAGACTTGAAATTTGGCTTGCATGTTCAATTTACGGAGTAGAGATCCACCGAAAATTGGTTTTGCGGGAATCCACTTGGTTTTTGAGTTACGAAAGAGCAAACATCATTCTATGCTTCAATTTTAGAGATTTTTAGAAAATACAAATTAGATGAGTTCTGCCCTTTTTTTTTATCAACAGGTGACAGTTACAGGTATAAGTATATTTTTCAATTCAATCGAATTCTTAATGCTAGGACTTAGATATCAATAATTTATACATATATATAAGCAGTAAATATTTATAAAACATCATGAAATACCCAGCGAAGCGGGCGGGTAACAGCTAGTAAGTATATATTCCCTTCCAAATTGTAATAAATTCCTCTTGTAACTATTACATCTAAAAAACCCCAATATGAAATTATCTATGTTGAAAAAATAAATCATCTCTGATTATATGTAAAGGAAGAAAAAATTTTCAGAAAAGCATTCGATTATTTCGAAAATTTTTAGTGATTACCTCCTTTAGAAATTAAGGTAATGATAGAGATCAAACAAATAATAGATATTTAGGATAGTAAGATATATGCGATTTCTGGATTAGTTTCTGTCTCAATGTACTAAAATGTGTATTTTTTCATAATTATAAATAATTATTTTCCTTTGTTCTGGTAAAAAATTAAAACTATGCTTAGTTTGATACATATGTCTCGTATTTATAAAAAATGTAATTTAGCTTCGAATTTAAATAACTCTTTGCTTTGAAAAAAAAACTTGAAATTTAACTAAGTTTGAAATATACATAAAGTTATTTTTTAATCTGATTTTGAGATTAAAAAGTTTAAAATGTGAATTCGAGAAATTGTTTAACCTACCCTTTTAATTACACTCTGGTAATATTTTCAGAAAACATCAACACTAAAATGAAAACCCGAATGTCAGGAATACAATGTATTAAGCGGAGTTTCTCTCTGAGGAGAATCATATCACATGTGGTTAATACAAACCTATTCCTGTCAAGGATACGCCTTGGCGATCAACCTTCGGCTAGAATAGAGGATTTGGCGGTAGAAAATCCAGCCCACGTTATTAAAGATTTCCCAACGAATTCTTCCAATGATACAGTAGGACAGTCCAATAATACTGAAATTCTCTCAAACATTTCATTAAGTGTCGGCTAAGTTTCATTAGCCTCCCTCTCCCAGAAAGGAAATCTTTTCGTGTTAATGAGAAAAAAATGCATGTAAATACATAAGTTTGTCGAAATTGTTGAATTACTTCGTGTTAAGCGTTTTCGCGTTAAACGTATTTCATTGTATTTATTTAGAGCTGAATTTTTCTTTTAGAGCACATAGCCCTTCCGGGCTTTCATCTCTATCTTGGATGGTGAATGATAGCATAATTGATTACTACTTGCCCATGTTTAAATTATTAGAAAGAGTTATTTGTTAAATGATAAATTAAATTGAAATAGATTTTAAAAATTAATTATATTGAAAGCAAAAGAGCTTTTCCGAAAGCTATGAAAAAATTTAGAATTACTGATGATCAGAGCTTTATAATTTAATTGCAGTTCCCTCGGGAGGTTGAACTGCCCGACCAATGGGTAGCCAGCTATTCGTGTCATTTTGTGAGTGGAAAGTATTGAACTGATCTTAGATCAGCGTGTAATATCCCCACTATCGGGCAAACTATTCGAAAATTAGCTACCAACTTTTTTAGTAATATCGACAACCACGATAACCCTTCTATTAAACAAATCACCCCCTACTCCTCTCATTTTTCTGTCAGAAGACCAAGAGACATCCTAGTTAATCCTGACTTCAATTAATAATTCCTTCATTTTTAAATTCCATTTGACTCATTCATTATTTTTCTTAACTTTTTCCCTGCGATCCAACTCTGTTGTATTGCAGGCCAGTTCTGATTGGTTCATAAATTTGATAAGAAGAGGGCTTGCAGCGCTTTTACCCAAGATGAGCGAAAAAGAGGAGAGAGAGAGAGATCAACCATGACTGAGGAATAAAACAAATCAAGTGGCCCCCAGCGTGGGGGGCGGAGGCGACCCGCGGATGAACCGGGGAGAGTGAATGGATGGAAGCGCAAGGAAGGAAAGCCGGAGAATTGCTTCAGCAATCAAAGGAAAGGAGCGGTCAGGTAACTGCCCCCATCTCACCACTTGTTAGTTTGTGTAGTTCAAAAGAGTATGAATGAGTTGATTGTTGTATTAGGGTGGGTGGAGTGGATTTCTCCACTTCGTGCTAGAGTATGCATAATTAATTTTAGGGTGAGGATACGTGAAGAGTGTTTGTGCTCTGATGATGGGGTTGTTGTGTGTTTCAATGGAAAGAAAAACATTTCTAGATAGCCTAGTGATGTAATTAGAAATCGGCTCCATAATGTAGATCGTTGTGTATCACATCATTTTGGACGTACCAAGGTGCATTCGTTATGATGCGAAGTATTTTATTTTGAACAACTTGAATTTTCTTCATGTGAGTGGTGGCTGCAGCCCCCCATATGGGGGAAGCATAAGTTATTACTGGGGGCAAAATTCGCTTGTATAAGTATTATTTTATAGAGATAGTGGTGACGCCCTCCCTATGAGAGAGGAGGTCAAATGAATTCTACTCCAGAATTTTTCGGCTAGATAGTCGGCCAGAATTTTTCGGCTAGACAGTTTATAAGCTTACTACCTTTGTGCCACCATCATCTCATTTGCTTCTCCAGTGGATCGTTTCCAATTGAAAGTTTTTCCATTGTCGTTGAAAGTGTTTCATTTGCCGACGAAAGCTATGCCCGTCGTTTCGGCTCCATGCTTTTGTCAATTGGATTGCTTACTGTATGGTCGAGGAGAAGAACCACCCCATGATTGTGCGATTCACGTTTTATTGGAATTGATGGTGTTTCAAGAACAAGTGGTGCACGGTGAACCCACCGAAGCAAGATTGGAACAAATTTTAGAGAAGGGAAAATAATACTTACCCCGAGCTATGCATATGACGGACGAAAATAGTAAACGTTGGCAAAGGATGTACAACTTGATCAAAAGTGGGTTTCTACGACATGTTGGAAATTCTTCACAACTTCAGAATGTGCAGGAAAAAGTTTCCATCTCTATCTGTCAAATACAATCTTATTGACAATGTTCCTCTGAGAGTGGTTCAAAATTCTTTTACCTCATCAACATTCTCCTCTAGCTTCTATGGTTGGACAAGATGGTAAAATTTACTTTAGACTTGTGGACGGTCTATCCAATGTGTACCCATTTGCCAAACGTTTCGACAGGCAAAAATGTGTTGCCAGTCCACAAGCCCTATCCACGCAAAAGTCAAAACTCGTCTTTGTCATCCTTGGCCACGAGTGTTGCCACCATGCGGGTGGAGAACCCAGGTCTCCTGTTGGACCCATCGTCCCCCATTCCGTGGGTCCAAGACTTTATCCAAAAGGTGCAAGACATGCGTCGGATGCAACAACTTTGGAGAGGGCTCCTGCTGAAAGACCACCTTTGATGGATCTTTTAGTGAACGAGGTGGCTTTTCGCATTCCCCTGATCCCTCGTTGTGACAAGAGTATTCAGACCCTCGGAACAGTTCAATAAAAGACTCCAAGGTTCCAAAAAACCTTATTTGGCTGGGAGTCATCATTGATGTAAATAAAATGATTGTCAATCAATAATTGTTCAACCCTGTGTTTGTTTCTTTCCTTCTAGCAGGATGTGAGTAGAGCCAATCAAAAGCCACTTCCTGCTTCTCTAAACAGCAGGGCTCAGAAGCCCTTTGCATCACACTAGACATGGAGGCCAACAAAGCTTTTCAAGTCTACCTTGCCAAATACCAAGAGGCCAATCTGGCCGATTACATCACGTTTATGATGCATTTTCGCACCTTTTTACAGACCTTGACACCTTCTAAGGTGATTGCCCTACACACGGTGTATGCCGTGGACATTGGGGACCTTTTGCAAAAAGTGTTACCGAATCACGAGCCCCACGACCTGCCCACGTTCGAGTGCCTCACGTATTCTGAACACTCTGACCCGTAAAGCGATTACCTAGAGCAGCAGGCTACCAAAGGAAAAGGGGCCTTTATCCAAGCCCTGTGGACGATCCTGGCGATACCCAAATTGTATCGATTGGCGTATAAAGATTGGAGGCAACATGGTCCTCAACAGTTGACCCCCTTAATTCTATGGCTCAAGCAGTGTTGGATAGGTGCTATGCGTTGAAATGGCCTGAAAGCGTCTTTCAAGTGCCAGACGCGTGTTCCATCTGCCTGAGTCCGATGCATTGGCCAGAAAAGACGCACTGTGGCCATATATTTCACATGCGTTGCTTACTACAACACCTGGATGTGAGGAATACCTGTCCCCTCTGCAGAACACCCAACCCATTGAGAGCACCCGACTCTTAGATGTAGACATTGTCCCCAGAAAAATGGGAGAATGATTGTTGGAAAGGAACATAGCTCGGGACCAGTAATCATTCTCCCATTTTTTTTGGGCTGCTCTCAATGTCAAGGTTAGACACTTTTTGTTGACCCACATGGTGGATCCACTTGTTGTCCCTCAACAAGAAATAAGAATCACACACAAACTCACGACTCTCTCAACAAGAAATAAAGAGCCATTTATAAAGAACAAATTTTCTTACCCTACATACTTATTACTATACTAAAGATAATAAGAAAATCGACAGTGGCCATGTCGTATGATTATACGGCATGTAAAAGATCCCTAGAGTGTCTGTTTGGCTTGGGCGCTCTCGGCAAAATTAAATCCTGGTACGTATTCGCATCGTCAGAGCTCAGGTTCCTCCCTCTGTAGAGGAAACTGAGCGTCAAAATTACCTGCGGCAATTGGTATCCGCTGTACGGTGCCACACTAAAGAGTGATACCAGATCTTGGGGATATACAAGGTCTGCAATGGTAAAAATACCAATCCGCAGCCCATTGGATAAAAAAAATACTAAAGATAACACAAACTTTTTAGACTGTAAGCTGCTATTTCCGTTATAGACTTGCGTTACACTCTTTAAACGTCATAAAAGCTTGAATGGGGGGGGGGGATTGTTTTAGATAGAGAGTATGGTTTGGAAAGAATATAGGCCATTCTGCAAGTCCTCCCAAGCTCCCTCCAACGGTGTAGGGGCTCCTCCACATTTCCTTCCAAACGGTTGAAAGGAACGTTTTGTAAGATGAAATGAAAGTCCTTGCCAGGGATGATCTAATCACATCAAATGTCCAAGAGGGTAAGCCACAAAAAATAATGTAAGGTTTGAAATGTAAAAAAATCTTTGAGGCAAGTAAAGTTTGAAATGTAAAAATCCTTCAGAGGCAATTAAAAAAAATTTTTTTTTGTGAGAGAATTTAAGAGTAACTACTCGCAGCTCATCTCACGATTCTTTTAAAAATAATTCTCCAGACAATGATGATTTGTTTAACATGTTGTCAGCACCCGTTTCACCTTTGCCATCCACTCCAATGGCTTCTCCTTCTCATGAGCCCTCTCAAGATGAACCTAAGGTGAAAAATTTCCCTCCAGCTGACAAAAAGGTATCTTCCATCATTCAGCAAAACTCTCGAGCTTCTCAAAGACGAGATCTCAGGCAGAGACCATCGTACCGAAAACCTTACCGACGACCCACTCATGCCTATCGAACCCCCAGGACCATGCCCAAGTCTTTTTCCACACTCACGGTTAGGCCGTGTTGTGTCTGCGAGACCATGGTTTCACTCTCACCAACTTTGTCGTTTCGTATGCCTTTGATCGGGTAGGTCCGAATGAATTGTTTAAATTGTTTACATTATCTCAATGTCGGTACCATTTGTGTTGTCGTAGTCTATCACTACCTCTAAGATTATTAACTCCCCTTCGTGAATTATCTAAATATGAATGTGTTGAATTCATAATAAATTACTATTTATTTAATAAATCAATCTTATTTATTAACTTTTCTTAATTGAGAAATTACACAAATACTATTCAAATTTTAAGAACAATAAAACACAGTGGAGTATGAGAAGAATTCAATAATTATGAACGACGGAATCTTAACTGAATCTACGGCAGTTGACGCGTACAATTAAGCTACACACTTAGATTTAATTTGAGAAACTAAACTAACCTGATATCCTTTGTTAGGGCAGGTTCTTCTAACTACTTCTTCAATATTTGGATTCCTTTAATAAGTGGCTTCAATCTCAGCTATCTCTCAGTTCTATCCCGAACTGATTTTATCTATACTTTTCAATAAACTTTATTCCCGGCGACTATATTTCCACTAGAAAAACTACTCTCTCAATTCCTTCCACTCTTCATTTCATTTCCTCTCTCATTTCATTTTCGAACTCGCTAAACCCGAACTTATATAAAATATCTCATTTGTATAAATCACACTTTTGGCTCCCGTTGGAGATTGGTTGAAATAAATAAAATATAGAATTTAAGAGAAGGTTAGTGAAACGCGTAAGCACCCGTCACAGTGTGACCGACTCCCGTTCCAAGCAAGAATTTAAAGACATTCAAGCGAGTTGGAGCTCTTCGAGTCCTTTCAAACGGACCCCCGTCATGCTCTTGAAATCCAATCCACGGGGAGAATGCCTCTTTCGCCACCAGACGCAATGTCATCGTTGGATTGCCGTGCAAGGTATGTGTGCCATTCTCCACCAACCCCATTTTTCAATCGCATCCTGTCTGAAACGTATAATAGGAGGACTCTTTTCGACGCTTCTCATCAGTTGCAGCATGGATGCCTTCCCCAAGCACCTTTCCTCCACCGTGGTGCCCGTGACGTTGCCCGAGAAAAAAGATGCGTCAGAATATGATGCTCGGCAGGGCCAAGTCCGAGCGGGCATCCTCTACCAAGCGCCCCACGCGAAATGAGTGCTTACATTATTTTGTAAAGACCATTGGCATTAAAAAAAGACATTTATGGACAATTTCAAGCGTGCCGTGATGGAGGCCAAGCATGTCAACGAATTTAGACCCAACGATATCATGTGGGAAAAAGTGTCCAAAGGCCTCTTGAAAAATCCAGATCGTTTGCTCAAAAATACCGACAAGAGGATGGTCTACATCTATGGCAACATGTTTTTTTTGTCAAAAAAGACTTTACCTTTGGCTTGCGAACGGTGCATCCTGGAGAGATTCATTTCATTCAAACGACGCAGGTGCCCGTGCTCCTGTACGAATTGCCCCCCTAAAGTCTCAAGTGCCGAGCCCAACCCAATGTGGTGAGGAGGAGTTTTGAGCCCTATGACCAAATGCTCTACCATCGAACCATCTTGGAGCCCCACACAGCGTATCCGATCCCAGCTGGAACCCACTACCTGGTGTTGACGGTTCAAAAAACAGCCTTTGGTCTGGACATTATCCCCGAATCCCTTTTCGTCCCCCAGCTCCTTCAGAAGGGATTCTACTCGGGGGATTTCCGAAAAATGAAAAAGTTTGATCAAACTCCCTACAAGCTGCCTCCTCCTCCCCCAGCTCATGGACTGGCCGAGAAGCGACCTTTGAAGGAAACGTACCTACCCTTCTCCAAGAGACGAGGGTGCATCATGAGACGCCCTCAACCTGTGCAGATTCCAGAACCTGAGCTACTGGTTCCAGATCCTGTGCAGATTCCAGTCCCAGAGCCTGTGCAGATTCCAGAACCTATGCAGATTCCAGAACCTATACAGATTCCAGAGCTGGAGCCAACCATTACAGATACTGCTTCGCTCGACCAGCTCCTGTCCTCCGTCTATGGACAAGAACTAAAGGTGCTCCACCTGGTCCCCTCTCTCTTTGATGAAAACAATGAACTCTCTCATTGCCTTCTTGGATGCTTTTGAAAGAGATTTGGCGATGGAGCCTTGAACTTTTCCATGCCCAAACTCAACTCTTGTGCCAAACACTCTATTGCATTTGAAGCGATTCAACCCATGAATCTGTCTTGTAGATGATGCATGTCAATAAAAGAATAATTTTAAAAAACAAGTCTCATTCTTTGTGTCAGAATGGTTTCGGTACAACATTTATTGGACCAGTGTCGACATCGTACGACGATCGTGTTTGGAAATTTGGGTCGCTGACCGGATCGAGTCAAGTATTACGAGCCAGAATATCCTTACACCATACTGTTTGAACCCAATTTTGGTGTGCACGTTCCTCGATCGTTTTGAAAAACAGTGGTCGTGTTTACGAGTCATTTGGATTTGACGTGGGATCAAGAAGTAGATTTAAAATTCTTTCAACTGGGTCGTCCCCCGTCTCGCCTAGTTTGGGAGGCCCATCAGCCTCAAAATGTAGAGGCCTATACGTTGAATCTCATAGACTGCACGTGCCTGGCGGATGTGTACGTGAGTTTATTAACGTGGTTGGACGATTGGGAAACGCCTCGAGACGAAAACTTCCCTTGGCGCCTGGTGTGTCCTCAACCATGGAAACGGGCTTTGGAACCCCACGTGGAACGCTCGCATCAAAAGGCCTTGACCCATGGGATGCCAGCTGACGTCACGCTCCTCGAGCATATATAAAGCCAGCCAGCAGAAATATTCTCTCTCAGAGAAAGCAACATGTCGAATCAACCAGCCTATTTTGCCCATGCCAACGTGTTTCACCTCCAGGGCAAGCGAGTGCCCCTCCGAGTTATCCATTGCCACCATTCCCAGTGATCCCGAAGTCTTTGGCATTACCGTCAACCATGACGGACTTACCTCCACGCCCAAAGAGATGCTTTCCAACGCCTACAAAGACGCCCGTCTTTGTCTTGTACGTCCATTGCCCAAGAGTGTGCATGTGGAATACCTGCTTTTTTGCGTGAAGGGCAAGTTGAGCCAGTGGTCCCAAGAAGGTCTCATAGTGGTCAAAAGACCGAAAGAACAAATTTTTTTTAAAGAGTTGGGACTCGTCACCGTGTCCTTGGAGAAGCTGCCCAAATTAAACACCATTTGCAATGGCACCTTTCCCAACCCCATGCATGAGGGTGTGCACGAAGACGTTTCCCATTGCACCAGGCTCAAATCTTTTCAATATGCAAAGTACCTGCAGCAGTTTAACAAGCTGCAGGCGGAATGGAATGACAAAGTTTCAGCTTTGACAGAGTGAAAAAAATAGCCCGAAAAAAGGGGGACCGAGTCGACACAAGAGTCGACTCGGTCCCCCTTTTTTCGGGCCACATCCTGTGCCAAGGCTGGAGTGTGCTGAAAAGACGCACCATCAAAAAAAAACCTTAAGTGCCTGGTGCTAGGATATTTTTTTCAATGTTGGATAGTATCAGCCAATAGGAATCAATTCACGTGACCCACCAGAGTATAATAGGCAAGCCATCCGCCGCCAGAGACATTCTCTCTCTCTCAAAAGCAACATGTCTCATCTAACTTTTTTTGCTCATGCCAATGTGTTTCACCGTGGAGGCAAGCCTGTCTCCATCAAATTGTCCATTGCCACGATTCCAGAAGTTGGGAAGGATCCAGAAGTGATATGCATCACCGTGGATCATTCCAACCTGAGGACGACCTCGAAAGATTGCCGGGCCAACCGATTCATCAACGAACGCTTCAATCTCAAAAGCCACCTGTCTGGATCCGTTACTCTTGAAATACCTGTCCTTTTGTGTCCAGGGCAAATTTTGTCCCCTGGCTTGAGGCAACCGAGGCCTCATTGTTGTGAAAGGGTTGGACCAGCGAAAAATCTTTGAGCAACTGGGACTCTTTGCGATCCATTTGGAAACTCTACCAAAGTTCCAGGATTTAAGTGACCGTACTCTCTGCCAGATCACCTGCAAGATGAGGTGCACGAGTATTATGATATATCTGAGTGCACCATGGTAAAGTCTTACCGATTTACTCGTTACCTGCAGCATTTCAACAAGTTGCAGGCTGAATGCCTCTAACAAATGGCCAATTTAGTAGAGCTGTAGAAAAAAAACATTGTGCCGAAAAAAGGGGAACCGAGTCGACTCGGTCCCCCTTTTTTCGGGTTCATCAATGGGCCGACGTTGGAGAGCATCTCTTTTAAATCTTGTACTAAAAAGATGCCACAAGATGAGATTAGTTTCAAGGTTGGAGAGTATCAACCAATTGAAATCGTTTCACAGGACCCCACTAGAGTATAAAAGGCTAGCAGCTAGACATCAGAATGCTTCTGAATGTGGTCGAGTTCAGAAAATGGTTTTTTGTTAAGTTTGCCACGTTTGGGTTTGTATTGGAAATCTGGCAGTCTTGACGGTAAACATTTTTTTCATGGCAATGCTAAATGTTTTTTGTTAAGACTGTCAGGATTTGGAGTCACGTTTAATCTCAAATTCTGGCAGTCTTAGCAGTAAATATTTTTAGCCGAAATCTGCAAACCCGAACATTAGGGGATTGAGTTCTACTCGGTCCCCCTTTTTTCGGGCCAATTAATAAACCAAGATTAGAATTCATCTTTTTAAAAATTTCACACAATACACAAAAAAATTGGACTGACTTGTTGGCGCAAGTTGAGTTGATTGTCCTCCATTGTTCCTTGACACGCAAAAATAGGATGGAAAGCTGAATTGTCGTGAGTTGGCTCGTCCCCTGTTTTTTTCCAAGACACACACCCATATTGGAATGATCTTCTGGGTTTTCTCGACACACCAAAGTTGCAATGCCTACATTTCATGGGTCATTCATTTCAAGACACACCAAGCTTGAAACGTCATTGGTGGATCCCCCCTGACCTATCTCCATTTCATTGGTGGATCTCCCCCACCTGACCTATCTCCATTTCATTGGTGGATCCCCCCTGACCTATCTCCATTTCATTGGTGGATCACTCCCTGTTTCAATCCTCTGTGAGGTGAGACTCTTTCTCTCGCGCCCATGGAAAAAACATTTTTCGGACGAAATTGAAAACAGTTTGTTTGTTCATTATGAAGTGCTCTAAGACAGACTTTGTTTTTGGCATAGTTTGCTGCAAGCTTGGAGGGGGTAGGGTAGGGGGACAAGAATCATACAAAAAAGAGCCGTAGGAGTTCGACTCTAAACGCAACGAGGGGTAGGGGGACAAGAGTCCCACAAAAAGAGTCATCGTAGGGGGGAGCGAGACCTGAAACACAACGGGAGGGTAGGTGAAAAAGGGATTCTACAAAAAGAGCCGTCAACATAACGGGGGTAGGGGATAAGAGGCTTAAAAAAAGAGCCTCCTTTCAAAGGGGGTTGTTTTCCATTTCAATCATTTTTTGAACGGGACACGGTGCTCAACTATTTGTTCGTCTGACTGTAGACCCCTATAACACCTATTCTTTCATTAGAAGACCAAGAGACATCTTGGTCAACCGAGATTTTGATTAAAATTTTTCACTTTATTTAACTGTATTAATTTTATCTTCAAAATTTTTTCCCTCGCCATGCAACACTGTTGAAGGGCGAAAACGCTCTGATTGGTCGGCGTCCTTCTCCGACCTATTTCTACTTCATTAGCCGAACTCCTCTGTCTTCCAATCAGATCACTGCCTCTCATTCTAACTTATTTCTCTCTCACCCCTAAGTAGGCCGTGGTAGCCAAGTGGCTTAGGTGTCGGATCATGGCTAGCGTGTCATGAGTTCGATCCCAGTACCACTAAAGACCCGCCGTGTAGGGGAGCGATGCACGTTAAATCTGTCGACTACCACACCATACCAACGTCCTCCCGTTGGTGTGGTGTGGTAGTTAGGAGAGAGGGTTGCCAGCTTAGGTGTCGTCCGCGTCACTTGACCATGGTTCAAAATTACGCGGACCGTCGCCAAAAGCCCTCGTGTTGCTAAGACAGTGCGACGTTAATGTGTTCACGCACTCACCCCAAAGTAAAATTTCCATCCACGGAACCTTGGACGCTTGCTGCACTCGGATAACTCTGCCCACATCCAGACTTAAATTTTTTTCCATGTTTTCGTGCTCTTGAAAGAGCTTTTTATTTTAATTTTTATTAATCTCATCTGGAAGTATTTTCAAAATTTAAACTTTTCACTTCAATTATTATTCTTTAAAACTGGCAAAAATAGAAGTATTTTCAGCCATTCATAAATTAAGGATTGGAGATTAGAGTCCTAATAAGGACTAGGTGCTCCACCGAACCCTCCAGCAGTCTGTCTCTACCAGATAACTTTTCCCGCGTTCTGATCTTCGGTTTTTGCTGCAACCGGATTGGCTGGGCTTGCTCCGCCCACTCTCGGATTACATTTCGTCTGTTTTTCGAGCTCTTAAAAGGGCTTTTTATTAATTATTTACTTCTCACCCCCTAATTTATTTTTAATTACTGTAATCTCTATTATTTATATTTTTTAAAATTGTAATAACCTTTTTACAATGGGCATTGGTAGAAATTTTTCAGTCATCTTAAAATCCCTGAAAGGAGATTAGAATCCGACAGTACTGGGTGTTCCAAGCAGCATTTCCCAACGATATGAAGTGTTGAACTTTGTGTGCTCCTTTCCCGCATAGCGAGAGGGAGCGTTCTGATTGGATATTTTGCTAATGTGATAGCTTCGGGACCCGGGGGAAGGGGTACTGTCGTCTTGTATATTTGCTTGTAGTGCTTCAGGCACTTATATGAGCTAATAGTAACACTCTCAGGTTTTTTAGCTGGAATGCTAACAGTTTGAGAAATAATTTAGAGGAATTGAAAGAATGCGTAGTAGATTATGATCCCGACCTAATCGGGATACAAGAAATACACCTTCGTCCATCGGACAGGGTTAGCATTCCAAATTACACTTGTCACAGAAGTGATCGTCTTACACACAGAGGTGGAGGAACGGCCCTTTTCGTCAAAAACTCTATCAAACACCACGCCATCACAATTGATACAAACACCTTTGAAAACACATCGGTTATCGTTCAATTAGGAAACAACAGTAAAATTACTGTGGCGTGCATCTACAGATCTCCACACTGCTCCATTAATACAACGGAACTCGATGCAATTCTCACTCACAGCAACAAATCATTTCTGTCTGGAGATTTTAATGCAAAACATCCGAGCTGGAACCCAGGCAGTGCAAATACAAATGGTAATATCTTATGTAATTGGGCCGTAGGCTCTGCACTAGATATTATCGCTCCCGACACTCCAACTCACTTCAACACCTACCGCACCAACAGCATTTTGGACATCGGCTTTGCAGTTAATTTGGTACACTCTGATGTATTTACAATTAATGAACTTAGCAGTGACCACAATCCAGTAATTTTTGACTTCGTAACAAATAATGTACTTCCACTAATACTCCATACCTTAAAACATACAAACTGGATTAAATTTCAAGAAAATATTTATCACAACACACCCGGGAACCCCAGGATAGATGATTTGGACTTAGCGGTTCAAAATTTTACTAGCACTATTGCGAATGCTATTTCTGCTTCTACTAGCACTAAATTAATTAACACTCCTCACCTTCGCCTCCCTGGAAACATCAGAGAGCTTATCAGAATTAAAAATAGATTTCGTAAAAAATGGAATCAAACTAAATACCCCCCCATACAAACGAGAAGTTAATGCTCTCATCAGACAGATCAGGGCTGAAATCCAAGCTCATAAAAACAAGGCCTGGAAATATTTTCTCTTAACTTTAAATCGAGAGGATAATTCCCTCTACAATATCCATAGGAAAATCACTAAGAGATTTGTGCCTATTCCACCACTTCATGGGCCGGGTGGAATGGCCTATTCGGATTTCGAAAAGGCGGAGGCTTTCAAAGACACCTTGGAAGTCACTTTCCAGGAAAACCCTGAACCCTACAGTGACGACAAGATCGAAGAAGTCGAAGATTTGGTAAATTCTTACCTCGACAACTTCACTATAAACACACCCCCTCCCCTCACTTCTCCTAAGGAGGTACGAGGCATAATTAAAAAACTGCAGAACAGAAATGCTTCTGGCCCCGATCAAATACCTAACATTGCTCTAAAATATTTAACTTTAAATGCAGTAACACACTTAACTAAAATTTACAATCAGTGCCTCATTAAAAATCACTTTCCAACACAATGGAAACAAGCAAACGTAATTATGCTACCAAAATTAGGGCAAAATCACAAATTCACACAAGGCTTTCGACCAATTAACTTAATCAACACCACTGCTAAGATATATGAGAAAATAATTTTAACTAGAATTAAATCCCACTGCAAAGCCATAGATTGTATTCCCCCGGAACAACATGGTTTCCGGGAGGGCCATTCCACGCTACACCAATTGATACGAGTAACAAACATAATTAATGAAGGTTTTGCTAACAAATTTTATACGGTCGGTGTCTTTCTTGATGTCAAGAGGGCATTTGACAAAATGTGGCATGATGGCCTCACTTATAAGTTAATTAAACTTCAGTTCCCTGACTATTTAATTAAAATCATTCATGACTTTTTACACAATAGAACTTTTAGAGTTCGTGTAAACAACTCATACTCCTCACACAGGAATTGCCTTGCAGGCGTCCCTCAGGGTTCTGTCCTTTCTCCATACTTATACAACATTTACACGCATGACATTCCACAGCACTCCACTGTCAGTACCTGCCTGTTTGCGGATGACTCCGCTGTGTTATCACAGGGTGTTCAGCTCAAATACACACTTAAAGCTGTGCAAAACTTCTTAAATATACTAGAAATTTGGTTATCAGATTGGAGAATTGCAATTAATTTAGATAAGACACACGCAATTGTTTTTAGGAAATGGGGGATCATTGATCCACCTTTCCAACTCACACTATTTGACGACAACATACAGTGGGTCTCGGTGGTCAAGTACCTGGGCTTGCACTTGGATAGCCACTTAACTTTCAAAAAACATATCGACTATCTAGCAGAGAAGTTCTGGAATAGAATTTATTTGGCATCCTCTATCTCTAGAAAATAAAGTAATTTTATACAAGCGAATTTTGCGCCCTCTTATAACATATGCTTCCCCCATTTGGGGGGTTGCAGCCACCACTCACATGAAAAAGATACAAATAGCCTAAAATAAACTACTCCGCATCATAACGAGCGCACCTTGGTACGTTCGAAATGATGTAATACACAACGACCTACAAATGGAGCCGATATCTAGCTACATCACTAAATTAT
This sequence comes from Trichonephila clavata, assembly GCA_019973975.1. NCBI lineage: Eukaryota > Metazoa > Arthropoda > Arachnida > Araneae > Nephilidae > Trichonephila > Trichonephila clavata. The sequence continues at coordinate 18,607 of BMAO01000673.1, read as the reverse complement.
CTAGATATACTTTTCTCTCAATCGAAACACACGACAACCCCATCATCAAAGCTCAAACACTTTTCACGTATCCCCACCCTAAAATTAACTATGCTTAATTGCAAGTGGCAAGTGGTGTGGAAATTACGGAGTTCCTATCCCCTTTAGGGGATGTACCTCCTCATCAGAATATTTAGGGATATTTACATAAAAATGGAGTTACTTAAAATTAAAAAGAGAAAAATAAAGAGAATTTAGGGGAACAAATAAATGGGCAATGGCGTAATGCCTGCTAGGAGAAATAGTGGGCGGATGAAGTCCGCCCACCCAGGTACAATGCACCCAATCAGCGGCGTCCGCTGTTGGGCGTGATGGATAGGCACACTCAATCGAGCGACCGGTACGAGGGGAGATTCGGACAGCTGACGCTGTGAGAATTCCCGAAAAATGAAAAATTAAATTGGGAGAGTTAAAGCAGTTAAAAATTTTAAAATTAAATTATTTTTAAAACTTATTGGAACCAACTTGCACAGATGCCAAAAACAAAAAACTTGTCATGTCAGATGCGAACGGGCAATGGGTCAGCTCGCGGTAAATAAAAAATGAGAGTGAATGAAGTCATTTACAAAAACAAGACGGTTAAATAAAGAAAAATCCAGTCGTAAAGAGTACCGGGTTTCCCAGAGGGAGCCGATGACTATTCGATTTGACTGGGAAAAGGTAAAAATCATAAGTTAAAAATGAGAGGTCCCGTGCTACCATCTGGTGGCCGGGATAAAAAGTAGAGAGTGAACTGAGCGCAAAGATGGAATTTGAGGGCCACCCTCTCGATTCCGGGCCGCGTTAGTTCATTCTACAGAAACTTAAAAAATGAAAACACAAATCAATTTAAAGTAAGTTTTAAACCCTACGCCTTTTGGCGTAGGGGAAATTTACAAATTGCTGATCAAGAATGGCCCTTGGCCTTTTAAGTGAAGAGGAAACAGCCGGGTCGTAGGCTGGCTGGTTTTGGATAAAAACTATGCTTATTCTAGCACGGAGTGGAGAAATCCGCTCCGCCCACCCTAACACAACAAATAACTCATTCATACACTTGTAACTTGTCACACTAGCTTCCCGCTGCATCCTAACAGGTGGAGAGAGAGAAACAGTCGTTCGACCGCTACTTTCTTTGATTGCTGACGCAATCCTCCGATTTTCCTTCCTTGCGCTTCCTCCATTTTCCTCCCCGGTTCGTCCGCTTTGCGGGCCACTGCCGCTTGGGAGCCACTTCCTCCGCCCCCCACGCCGGGGGCCACTTGATTTGTTACATTTTCAGTCATGGTCTCTCTATTCCTCTCAATTTGGGTAATAGCGCTTCGCGCTGAGGCCCGGTACGTCTAATTTTAGTTAGCACTTATATGAAGAAAAAGCAAAGACTACAATTCATCCTTGGTATTTATTTGTCTCTCAATTTGCCTCCCTTCGGGAGGCGTTTATCTACTATTGGTCTTTCTTTTTCACCCTATCTTCAGGGATACTGGGTATAAGCAATTATTGCTGGAACCCGAACCATCTAATTTTCGTTTCGTTTCGTTATTTATTTGCTCTGGCATGGTTAGGAAATATTCGAGTGAGATGGGGGAAATAGGAACCAGACTGGAGGAAGCCACTCACAAACGGGAGAAAAATGCGCATGAGCTGAAATGACGCCTAGTACATGCGCAAAACTGACAGCTAAAATATGCGCGAATATGCCAGAACATAAAGGCACAATATAGCGGCATCTTTTCTCGTCCATTTTGAACCGGTTGATCGTACAAAAACGATCTTTGTAAGTAAGTTTAATTTTAAAACATTTTCTCCCTCCACCCTTCATATTTTAGTAGATTTGAATCATAGTTCATGTAAAAATATCTCAAGGTTGTCCCATTGCCTTATATATTTTATGCCATTCAATAAATTATAACTCAGTAATATTTAAATAAATTACTATATCTTTTTCTTTAAAATTTTCAAAAGTATTTCCATTAAATATACCTTTTTCTACTCTAAAACGCAAAACGCGCCAAATTAGCCATTTTTCATAATTTGGTGGACCAGTGCCCGATTCCACAATTTCACCAAATTTTTTTTTTTTATTCCATATGTTCTAGATGTTTGTTACATTGATATGTATTTTGAAAAATATATTTATTTAATCAAAAGCACTCTAGATGCAGCTGTTAAATCATGTTATAAAGTAAATCATATTTCATTTATGATCCAAATGTAATATTAGAGTTGAATTAGTGGAAAAGATTTATAGACAAAAGTTGAAAGAGGTAAACTCAAATATCAAATCTAAAATACCTGAAAACCATTATTTCTGTAAGAGGCTCAAGATCTTATTCAACACTATTAGCAAAAAAATATTAAATTGAGTAATTATTAGTATATTCTGCATATTTATTATTCCAATGACTAATTGATTTTCTTTTATATCATTATTATGCTATTATAATCTTCCTCAGAGTTAAGAATATACAAACTGATATTTTAAGAATAAATTTTTTATATTCCATTATAAATATATATGTTATATAAATAAATGTTTCATGTATGATTATGTAAATATTTAAACAGCATTTTTTTTTTCATTTTCAGAATTATATATTATAAATGATAATTACCATTTCATTTCATAAAAAAAAGTTTGTGGTTAAAGGTTTGATTTTTTTTATCGAGTTATGAAATATCATTAAAAAATATTCTATGGAATTTAAGTATTCATATTTCTAGTTGATTAAAAACAAGAAATTCAATTTGAAATAGTTTATTAATAGAAAATCATTAGTTATAGAAAAGGGTATTTATTACTATCAATCTGGATCATAATTTTGATCGATACAAACAATGTTTCATATTTTAAAATCTCAATTCTTGTAATTGTCAAACTACTTAAAAAATTGAATTAATGTAACATTTTGCATTTTAAAAATGAATTTTTAAGAATGTCATTGTTCATTAATGGGGAACAAAATAATCAATTATGGTTTTAAAAAACAGCCTTTTATAGTTAATTTGTAGTTAATAGCCTTTAATAGTTAATTGCTAAGTTGTAACTTAATCTTTTATTCTCCAAATGTAGAAATGGGATCTGAACTTAGTCACCAGATGTGGGATGGGATTTGAAAATGGGAAATTTTTAATCCTGATCAGAGGATAATGGAATAAAATCATTAAATTATTGTATTGCTATCAGTCCTGGACAAGTGAACAAAATTTCAAATTAATCTGACCTTCTATAATGGGTAAAAATGAAGTTCAAAGATTCGGTTACATACAAGTGAAGTTTATAAAAGGGTGTTAAAAAGACTGATACTTTAAGCAAGTCACCAGCACAAGTCAAAAGTGCTGTAAGTAGAAGCATAATCAATTACATATAGTGTGCTTTTATAAACTTCAAAAACATTTTTTTGAAATAATTATTTAAAAAAGTTAACTTTAGACTGAAATATTTAGAATTTTTGATGTGTAACATCTTTCTCCTCTCGATTGCTGGAGATTTGTGGGAGGTGATTTTGTGAAAAGGGATGGAAATGCGTAACAGGAAGTTGGGGAAGTGCTTATTTAATTTGACCAATCAGCGCGCTTGGTGGTGTCTCTTCGCTACCCTCGCAGTGAAGTTCTGTTTTTTCTCTTACATTCAGGAGGGACTTTCCCCCCCCCTCCCACGGTCTAGGCCTTGGGATCTTTGTTTTTGTTTTCTCACTTTAGGATCAGAGAATAGCCAAGTCCTTTAGCTGGATCTTGTAAAGATATATCCAACTCTAGCAACCATCAAGGTGCCAGCCTTTTTTATATTTAGCATTTCAAAATATTCTAATTCAAAAACTCGGTTTTGCTTGCGCTTGACTCTAAATTTGCACATATCAGCAAGTCTTATTAGACTTCACCAAGGATAAACTTGTGATCGTTGCGCTCAATTGTCAAAGTCTGAGGGCTCACCAAACAGATTTTGATGTTATTTCACAAAATTGTTCCTTACCCATATTGGCAGAGACGTGGTTAGATAATGACGAACATGTTTTGAATCCTGACTTTGATTGCTGCGTACAATTTAAACGACCGGGCCACAGAGCAGCTGGTGTTGCGATCTATCGCAAACAGAACAACTCGCATGTTGTGACTCCTCATATGGGTATTACTTATCATCAAACAAGTGGATTGGGTGTTGTTATTCAAGATATTGGGGACATATGTGCGGCAGAATGTTTATTTGAAAATGGACAAACAGTGTTTTCGGTGGTCATATACATTTCTCCGAATCAAACGGTTCAAAAAATTAAAGATTTCCTACATTTTTTACTTTTTCCGTATACCGAAGGTGGTTTTGCCCTTATAAAATAAAATATCACTCGCTTTCCATAATTTTGCATGCTGATTTTAAAGTTAACTTCAGTTTGCTAGAAGCCGAGCCATTTATAGCTTTTTTGAATGATGAACTCAAGCTCGAAATGAACACAAATCGAAATCTTTCGACAACTAACAGTGGTACTGTTATTGACGCTATTTTTCAACAGTTTTTAAATACTTTAAAATCACAAGTATATATGTCATATTTTAGTTATCATATAAGTTATGATTACCACTCTTCCAAAAATTGAACAAGAATAATTTTTTTAAATAAAAAATTGCATTACTCCTTGTGTTAATTAAATAAAATTTTCATTAAAGATATAATTATTCCATAGAAAATTATTTCCAATCGTACTTGATTCGTTTTTTTCAGGATTTAAGTTGCTATTGTGAATTTACCACGATAACATGTCATATGTTACACATCGCATGCGACTACTGTAAGGCTTGTTTCTTTTATTCTGAAAAAATTGAGATATTACCAATCTTGGCTTTAACAAAACTTAATGAGATTCTCTTTTCATTTGTATGTAAAGAAATATTTAGTATTATTTTATCATGCATTTTAAAATGTAGTGACAAATTTTGTTAAAATATGATTAATAGGTGGCAGTGACCAATATTAAGAAAGAGTTAGGAGAATTAAACCCCACCCATAAACTAATAGATTTTTAACTAATTTAGCATACATTTTACATCTTGGCACTTCTGTCTGCATTTTTAAAAAATATATATAATTGCTCCTATAAAAGTAGTCTGTGTATGGATTGACTTGCTAATCAATTTATAAATTGACAACAGTTTCTTTTTTTCAAGATTTTATGTTTTGAAACTATCATTAAGTAAAATTACAAGCAAAAGGTAATTGTTTTGGAGATCCCATGTAGAAGCTAGGAAATTAAAAGTATTATTTGATATTAATTAATAATTTTAAGATACATTAGATCTCAACCCTGTAAATTGTTGAGGAATTTCATAAATTTTTTGTTGAGAATCTTTATTTTAAAAAGTGTTTGAATTTATACATATTGCACTTTCTTTTCTTTTTCAGCATAATATATGTTTTTCACAAGGGCCATAAGTTTAGAGTAAAATGAATATATATATATATAATCATAATTGCTACATAAAAATGAATGGTATATTTTAATTTTTTTTGTGATTTCACTTGCAATAATTACGTTATCAGTTTTAATAATTTTTACGCTAATCTTTTGTATAACCTACTAATGCTATATATATTTTACATTTAGTTATAAGTATTTTACAGTAATCTGAAAAGAAAATTACTGCCTTTTTAAAATATTTGTAAAAAATTTGTCCATAATCTTAGAAAATTTTTTTAAAAAACAAATTATGATTTCTAAAGACAGTGAAAACTTCAAATCCCAAAATAAAATTATTTTAACCTTTTACATGCCAATGTTCCATTATTGAAACATCAATTTTGAAATTTCCTGAAAAATTCAATTTTATTCATATTGTTCTGTAAAAATTATTTTAAAGAGAAAAAAATATGGATTTTATTTTGGAATTGAAGTATTGTTGCTGAAGTAAATAGTCTTTCCGAGAAAAAAATTATAAATTATGCATTTTTTTAAACTTTTGATCAGGCAAAATTTCATATAAAACTCAAAATTAAAAAAATATTTTTGTTATTTGGTAAAAGTAATTAAAAATGATTGTTTTAACTAGAAAACACAAAAGATCATAAAAAAATCGTTATTTTTTTTACTATCGGGTTTGAAATTTAAATGTTCCAAAAATGGAACATTGGCGTTTAAAGGTATACTTTTTAATACGATGCAGTTACTTTGTTTACTGTTCGCAGAAGAGCGGATTAAGATTTCTGAATGCTAAAAAGTTGTAGTATGTGTGTCAGAAGATATTTATGACTGTTGACTTTCGTTTCGGCTCCCTCTGTCAACTCCCCCCCCCCTTCACCCGTTTCTGAACTGTCTCGAGTGAATTTCTCAGTTGCAGCAAAACTGCATGTGCGTTTGTTGATAGTTAGATGTTGCGTACGTCTTATTTGGAGAGGAACATCTCATAATGGTCTCTTATTATTTTCTGCTTATTTTGTGTTTTGTCAGTTAGTGAATATCCATTACGCTGATAAGATGCCACATTCAGGATTAGAGAAGAGGCCTTAGAATATTTTTATACACTATCAAATGATGAAGAACCTGTTGATATTTGTCAGTTGCCCCCAAAAGAAAGTGGGTGTTCGACTGATGAGGAAGATATTGATGAAGGAAGAGATTGGTTTTGACTTTTTCAGTCTGTTCTACCAGCAGATGTTTGTGGGAAAATCGAAATTTCCACAAACATAGATGATGATAAAATATCTCATGAAGACATGTTTGATTCTGAAGAACCTTTTCATCCTCAAAGGGAATGTCGAATTTGAAGAGGAAACTTGTACATGTGAAAGAAGTGTCGAATTTCGTTGGAGAAAAAAGGTAAATTTTAACAAAATCTTAAAAACTAGCAGCACTGGAAATATATGTGACAAGTTTCCCGAGTTAGTTATTTAGTCTCCAATCTTATAAAAAATGTACAATGAGGGAATGGGAGGTGTCGAATTTACTAGACAGACTTCTTGGAACATATTGGCCTCTGTTTAGAAACAAAAAATGGTATTGGATTCTATTCAGCGATGCGCTAACATGGCTGGATTGATATTGCATTTACATTTGCACAAAAGTACTAAAGCAGAACCAACCCATCTCAATTTCCGTAGAGAAGTAACTAAGTTTGTTTTGCATGAAACCGAAAATTCACTTGGTTCCAGGATCTCGCTCTAAATCTTTGAGACAGATGCTCATAATCTTCTTCCATCAACACAAGGACGTTATGCTGTATGTCAGAAAAACACGATAAAATGCTTTGAGTGCGAAAAAAGACTGCATGAGAAATTTTTTCCAAACTACCAGACAGTAAAAATAGTTTAGGACATAAAAGAACACTTAAAAAAACAATATATTTTGTCTTTATTTCTCATTTAAAAAAAAATTTGGCAAGTCTGTATTTTTTTCTTTTTGCTTTATTATTCTATTAGCTTTGAGAATTTTGATATGGTTATTTATTTCTTTGTCCTACTGATGTTTTCCTTTGTTGAGTGTATTTTTAATAAGTGATTGTAATTTTCTATTATATGTATAAATTCCTGTTTATAAATTATATTTTTAGCTTAATCCATTTTATTTTTGAATTATATTTAAAAGTTTACTTCAGAGGTGGCGCTAGCAGGGGCACATGTCCCCCCCCCCAATCTGGGTACATTAAAAAACTGCAGGGGAAAAATTATAGGTTTTCTTGTCCAGAAGCAAATTTTAATTTTTAGACTTTTGAGGCAATTTAAATTGTTTGTCAGGTATCATGCTCCTCCTCCCTACAATGGAGAATGATGAAATCCCATGGGGAAATGTTTTTAAAAATGTATATTATTGATTTTTTAATTAAAATGTCATTGGTCATACTTTTAAAAAACAAGTGAAAAAACTATATGGTACCCGCCTATGTTCCATTTTTAAAACATACTAAAAATCTTAAAATTTTTTTTTTTAATGTTTCAATTTTTATTTAATTTTTATAAAGATTTAGTTTATGTTACCTTTCAACCATAGTGTGGCGTTTAAAAGGTTAATATGAACCCAAAGGATGAGTCAAACACACAGAAACTCTTAATAAATATTGTCCTTTCAAATTTCAGTTGTACTCGTATTTTGTTTTTCAAAGATGAACACTACAGAATATCGTTTTGTTGACAATCTTAACAACAAGAGTTAAAAATATTGTTTTAAAAAATTGAAATAATTTGTAACTTTTCCTAAATTGTTGATTAAAAGCTGCATTTCTTAAGCTGTTAGCAGAAATTATATTTTATCATACTATTGGCAAAAGGATGCAAAGGATTAAAAAAACTTTTTGTTCATAATCATTTAGATATATATGACTCATTAAAACTTCATGTATTAAATGTATATCTTAACAGCAGCCAGTACAAAAATGTTCATATTTTCTGTTTTAACATTTATAACATCCAGAGAAATCAAATTAATTAAATTAAACCAGAATTTAAGAAACATTTTTGAATTATTTGAGCAAAATGAAAATACTAACTAAATATTTGCATAACTAGAAATGTTTCATGAATACTATGTTTTATAGTGTAATACGTAATCAATTATTACTGTGCATAAGTGTTGCAAGTTTTATGCAAATTTTTTCTTTTTAGGAACTGAATAGAAGAAAGAATGGCGAGGAGAAACCTCCGCCAACAAAACAAGAAAAGTAAGTTTTCATTAGTTAAGCCTTTATTATTTAACTTGTCTCAGTGACTAATGTGAATTTAACAACATAAAAGAATATGTTCATTTTAAGGTTTTAAAATTATTTTACAACTCGAAAAAGAAAAACCTAAATTTTCTTTATGCTGTATAAATTTTTTAATATTTGTATTTATGCATTAAAATATTATTGACTCTTGTAATAACAATCATATAGGATAGACAATGGCCAAATGATATATATATTATAAAGTGAAATTTTTTTTTCGGTATTCCTTTTTAAAAAGTAAATTAAAAATACTATATATTTTGAATGTTTCCATTGCAGGATATGATTTTCTTGCTATACGAAATATTTATAGTCACACATAACTATTATTTAAGGCTACTGCATATACTTTTTAAAAATAAAATATATTTTTATAAACTTTGATAAGATTTATCATTCACTTAGCATTAAATTCAAAAATATAAAAATTTACCAGTTTGATAGATTTTCTTAAAATTAATTCTGATAGTTCCAGAAAGTATGATTAAAAAAAAATTATTTTTTCTTAAGATATTGTAATGTCTGGCACATTCGTTAAGTCAGCTTTTTTTTAATTCTTTAATTAACCCATTACCGCCCAGTGATCTATTTATAGATCACCTCGCACTCAGAACTCCCAGTGAAAACGATATCTTTTAATTACTTTGTATTGTCATTGGCTGATTTCCTTACATATGTGGCCATACCCCCAAACGAGATTTGAAGCATTTTTTCCCCAAACAGTCCAGCAGCTAGCATCTGATGTTCGCCATTTTGAAGCTTCAAAGTGCAGCTTTCAATTTTGTATCCAACAGAAAAAAAATTAAAAGTAAGTTATACTTTTTTTCATGAGTTTTAAATTTTCAATTTAACCCTTTAACGCGCGGTGGTATCTCTCTGAAACCACCATTTTCTAAAAAATATCTCTAAACGCGCAATTGTATTTCAATGAAACCATTGATCCTAAATATATCTTTTAACTCTTATAAAAGACACTAGATGTCAGCACGAGACAGAAAACTTTTATTTCTGTGAGAAAAATGCATCCTTTTAAAAGCCTCTTTTAACCACTTTCAAAAAGATTTTTTTAGCGAATAAAAATTGACAAAAATTCAGAGTAAGGTATGTACATTTTTGCTGCATATGCTGTTCATAGCATAACTAATTTTTAGTATGATAAAGGATGAAAAGAACTAACTCTACCCAATTTACTTTGTGGTGGTTTCAGATATGTACCACCGCGCACCTAGAACATGAAAATTGTCAGTTTCTTCTCCGGCTTACAGCACACACACGTGAGAGATTTAGACCTTTTTTTTCTTTTCTTTGACTCAGGCAGTGAAATAACTAATAATTTATGGGGGTTTTGCCATTGATTTGGGGGAGGGGTTTATTTTTTTCTTTATTACTGCATGTTTTAATTATTTAATAATAAAGAAACAATGAAAAAAAAAACTTTACTGGCTATTGAAGTTGATTTCAATCACTTATAGTTATATTTTGTATTATTTAATATTTAAAAAGTAATTCTAATACTTAATAGTGCATATTTTAGTAAATTTATTACAAAATATATAAAGAATATTCTTACAAATCTGACGCAAATCATATATTGTTCATCTGAGAATTATGTCGTAGGTGCGCGGTGGTACTTCTGTGAAACCACCACCCCCCTCGGGGGGGGGGATGTACTGTAATTTTTTTTAAAGGTATTTTCTCTGTTCTTAGGTTCTATACATTGCATTTATAATTTTATTTTGAAAAATTCAGCGAATTTATTTTTCCGCGCTTCAAAGGGTTAATTATTCTGGCTTATTTATATTAGAAAAATAACTGGTTTTTATTATTAAAATGTAAGTTTAAATATGCTGATCTATAAATAGATCGCTGGGCGTTAGTGATAACTAATATAATTTTTTCCCTGTTTCATTTCTTCCAGAATGTCTCGCTGTTAAGTGTTTCACACCGCCGAAAAGCGTTAGAATATATGTTTTCTAAGGAAATAGAGTCTGATATAATTGCTTTACCGCCTGATGTGGATGAGTTAACTGACAAAGATTATTTTGATGATGATGAAATGACTACTCCATTGGTAAAAGATCTGTCAAGTAATGTAGAAATTGGTGTGTACCCATGGAAGAAATATAAAAAGTATAAAAGACATCCGAAGATATATCGCCGTTGCGTACCTCAAACGGGGAACAAAGTCTTAGAAAAGCATTGGAAGACCTCAGATGATGTCATCAAGATCAAATGTTATAGACTCTGTGCATTTAGATAGAAAAGACCATGAAATAGGAAAAAGACAAAACCAAAGAAGATGCCAGTTTCAAAAATGTAAGAGTAGACTTCTTACCCTCTTCTAATGTAACCCTTTGTCTGATATGTTTTGCAGAAAATCATACTTAACTTTTACAAATTGGCTGTATAAAATTGTAACTAAGTAAGTGTAGATCAGTAAAATAATATTTTCTCTTTAAAATTTCATTAGTTGTTTTTAAATTCACAAAAGTTACATTTCCCCCTTAAATTTGTAATTTTTTAAATATAAAAACACAGGAAAGTTACTTGGTCTTTTACTATCATAAGCGCCCAGCGACCTATTTATAGATCACCTATTATCTCAGCTTCTAATTACGGAAAATAGATACAACTTCATAATTACTCTATTTATGATATATGAAATGTAATTTAAAAATATTTTTCAAAAATTTCGATTTTAAAATAATTTGGGTGTTAAGGGGTTAACCATTTAATATCGCACAATTTACAGTTATGAATATTTGCAAACTAGAAATGAGTTTTAAAAATTCTTGATCTCACTTTGCTTCAAATCTCAAAACTCTTCCCTTCTTGAATCTTGTTCAGCTTTAAAATCTTGTTTTCACTTGTCGTCATTTTCTATAAAGAAATCTCACTGACTCCTTCCCATTAAATGAACTTTTCTAGAAAACTGGAGAATTCCCCCCTCCCTTTTTTATACCAAAAATGTCATTGATGTTAAATAAATATTAATTAATATTGAGTGAGTACCATGAATACAAAATTATGAAGAGAGGAGAGCAAACGCAATGATGCATAAAACGAAATAAACATTGTAAACATGAAATACTAAAGACTAACTGAAATATTAAATATTTGTTAACCCTGTGAGTGTTTGTCTCTGTCCTAAAAAATCATTCTGAAAGTGTTTACTTCTCTTTTGTAAATTCTTTCGAAAGTGCAACAGATTTCATCCCCCCCCCCTTTTAAGTTCGCAGGAGGTCTACAGCGACTGATTTTATTACTCAGTTCGGCCTCTTTGTTAATTTAAAACCGAGAGAACACTCGCTTACAGCTGTGACATTGCCTTGGGTGGAAAAAGTGGGGTCCACTTGGTTGTACCCTGATCTGTTTAGTCTCAATAAAAGTTAAGAGGAAAAAAAATACTTGAAAGAAAAAAAATGTGTTAAAAGTTAAAAAATACATGTTTGCAAAACAAAATTTTTAAAAATTAAATTTTTTTTAAGAAAAAAATTATTTTGTTATTGCAAATTGGGCCAGGAAAAAGCACCTAGTACTTGTTGAATATGAGACTAAGAAAACACAAGTACATCTTAATGTTTTTGTTTTTTTAAAAAAAGTTAATTAGGTAAAAAAAGTAAAAGTGACTATATCTCTCTCGCTTTTAAACAATAAGATAATAAATGGACTATTATTACATACAATGATTAAATTTATGAAAAAATTAATCTTCCTCTATTCACAATCATATTTTAAAGTAACATAAAGAAGGATTTCAATACTTTTAATTTATATAAATTTTAATCCTATAAATAATGTTTTTATGTTAAATTAATTTTTTCAGAAAAATCTAAATTTTGTTTCATAGTGTTGTACCTTTTGAACAACTTGTACTAAGCAAAAATACCCTCTATATATATATCGGCATTTCTGATGGAGCATAAAGCAAATTTAGTCAAATTTTTATTTTATTTTAATGAGGATACATTTTTCTTCAAAATGTGAAAGTATTTCTAACCATTTTCTATTCAAATTTTAATTTTTTACCTTTCTGTTTTTTTAGTATTAAACGGAAAATTCATCGATAACTACATCCTTCACACAATTCAGTCATTACAAATTTTATTGTGAGAAAAACTTCTCCCCAATTAATTTTGTCTTTCAAAACAGTACACTTAAAAAAAATTTTGTTCAGTAAAGCTAACCGACAATTCCGCAATGTATTGATACCAAATTTTAAAAAAAATTAACATTTGGAAATAAATTCTGTATTAATTTTTTGAGTATTGAAAAATGCCTGCTGTGGAGAAGACAGAGTATGAGATGTGTTGTATCGTTTTGAAAGAATGTTTTCGTACATGTAGAGTATTTTTGAAAATTTAAATACCGAAGTTGATCATATGATTGTAAATGAGTCTTATTTTAGAGTGTGTGGTGGTATCAAAATAAAACACTTCACTTTTAAATAGCCAAAGAGTTTATATTCAATATCCTCTTCGCAAAATTGCTTGCAACTTCTATTCAAATTGTAAATAAACTCAAATGTAAATATCTATCTGACTTACTGCAGTCAAAAATATTCATATTATGTAAAAATCCTATTCCACCACTTATTTAAGTACATTTTACAAGCTGTAGCCTAAAACAATTTTTTTAAGCAAGGCATAAAAATTGTTAACATTTTTTTCTAGTGTACAGTTATTTACAATATTGTGAAATAAAATCATAAAATATATTTAAAAAAACTGTAGCAAAATTAGTTTTAAAATTTTTAAAAACTGCACTCTTTTCTACTAATTTTAATTTCTATAAGTCATTTTCAGTTAAACTGAAATTATAATAAAGTCAAATAAAAAAGAACCATGACTAGTTTATTTTACAATTAATAAATGCTTAATATGTAAAAATTGTACACATCAATTATTTTTTAAATATTACTTTAGAAAATTTACAATTAAAGCCAAATGAATTATGAACTTTAAGGAAGCATTTTTTTTCATTGAATTAAATTCCACACACAAGTATTTGCCGTTGTGAAGAAATCTTTTATACATTAAAATATGCCCTTACTCTTTAATGTATTAATCTATACTAATATATAAAAGAAAGAGTTTGTGTGTGTGTGTTTCACCTATTCCGACCAAATTAAGCAACCCAGGAGTATGAAACTTGGCATGTAGAAGCTGTAGGTCGTTATGCTATTAACCTCGAAGAGTTTTTTTCGAAATTTGCTTTAGATTTTTTTAAAATTCAATTTTTATGCGATTTTTCAGCTAAATGGAGATATGTCATCAGCCATGTCAAGTCTTAACTTTGCGAAAATTAATATTTTGAGCAGTTTTGGAGGGGATTTTAGCACATTTAACTGTAAATATATTTATTTTAGTTGTATTTATTCATTTTTTTAAACTCTTTGTGGAGGAATTACATTTGTTTTTCAAAAAAATAGTCTTAAAAAAATGTTTTTCTAAATTTTATTTTTCCGATTGGCAACACTAATTTGATAACAGTAGATATTTTCGTATTTGATTTCCAACGTATTATATCTTTTTCGTTTCTTTAAAAAAAATGATGTTTTTTTTATACAACTTTTTCAGACTAAATAATCATTCTATGCTGATGGAATGGGGTAATATGTACCATTAAAGTGTACTAATTACTAATATTCAGGCGATGTCATTTGGTTCTAAGTTTAACTTTGGCGCCGAAAATCTGTGCCATGATATGAATCTCAGATGGATTGTAATCAAGTTAAGTTTACCCACCATATTGAATTTGTGTAACTGTGTATAATTTTTGTTCAAATGATTTCATATTTCCTTTTGTGGTTTGTAATAATGTATGTTGATTGCGTAATGGAACAACTACCCATCTTGCAAGGCCTAAAGCTACTATTTTTATTGTTGTAACCACTTTTAAAAATATTTACTTTCCATAGAATGTTCTATTTCATTTTATGCTCCTGATTTATCTTAGATGTACTATGATTATCAAAAAAGCTTGATTACACTCTTCAAACCTTTTTGCTGTATCTGAAAAAAAAATTGCAACCCAAGCACAACCATAGACTGATAATACCACCAACATTCAGGTTAGAAAGAATAAGAGGAAAAGCAAATGTGCAAATCCAAGGTCCTTGCAATTGTTTTTTGGGATTGTCTCTATCCTGATTTTCATCACAGCCAAATTGGTGACATGCAAATCACTCCTGGATATCAAAACAACAAATATTTTTTTTTTTTGAAAAAGAATTATAAGATTTTGGTGGGAAATAGCACGATTTGCGTGGTCCAAATTTTGACTGCGGTGATGTTAATACACAAGAATATAGCTTTTTTTACGTATAAGATTTTCTGACATGTTCCTTTTTTTTCTGTGGTGTTTATGGTAGTTTCATGTAAATCAGACCTTTGTTTATCTATTTAAGGTTGCTTTTCGGTTTGAATTGATGTTTACTAGGTTACTTCATATATATTTACGTTTTTTTTATTCATGTTTAAATTTTTTATATTTTAAGGTTTTGTGGCAAAATTAAGGCTTAATTTTCTTTTGTTTTCTATAACCTTTTAATTTAAATTATGCTATATTTTCTATTTTAGTGTCTCACATATGCAAGTTGGCAATTGTTGCAATAATACGTCAGTACCTTTTCTTTTTGTTATAAGCTATATTCTGGTACTATTTTGCTACATTGATGAAACATGGCATTTGCAGATAAAGGTAAAAAACAATAACATTTTTTGGAGCTTACGTATTATTGCAAAAATTGCCAACTTAATTAACTCGCCAAATTGGCAACCATATGCTTCATTTCATGTAATGTCGCCAATAGGTTGCGATAATATGCAAGTATATACCATAGAAAATGACACTCCATTCAAACTAATTGGGATTATCAGATTGCCGATATATCATGATTTAAGTTAGAATTTGATTCTTACATATAAGTATCATCACAGCCAATTTGGTGCAATCCTAATCGCTTCTTGGTATTAAAACAACAAAGATTCTTACATGTTTTTATATAAAAAAAAACAGTCACATTTTGTTGGGATTTGCTTAGTGCCAGTTTGATTGTAGTGATGCTAATACGTAAGAACACGAAGGCTAACGTGAATTTTTATTTATGTATGAGATTTTCTGACATATTTTCCAGCATGTTATTAAATAGATTTTGGCATATGTTCTACATGCTGCTTATTTTATTTTTTCTCCTCATAGTTTTTATAACCGATAAGTACTCATTTTTTGATCTCATGTAAAGATGGTTAACTTTTATTCATCAAGAAGATCTTCATGGAAACTATTGATGTGATTGAATGCATAACAAAGTAATTTTCTTTTGCACTTCAAAATTCTGAGTTAATGCAATTTCTTGTTGTGTTGCATTATGGTTTAATTTTCCTTCTGACAATCGGTTCTTCATATAGATTTTTGAAGATTTTATACATATGCATTGTATATATTTGTTACATATGTATACATTTCTATGACATTTTTTGTTTTGGTTGAAAAAAAAAGATTATTGCTGTTTTCCCTTCATTAGCAAATACCATGTTTTCCTCATTACAGGAAAACGCTTTAGATGTTGATTAATGTTGATCAGATTTTTTGTCACATTGCATATCATGGCTTAATTTTGCTTCTGACAATCTTCAAATATATAAATTTATTTATACCATTTGTGATCCAAAAATGTTTGTGGAAAAAAGATGCAGCTTGATACGATTTTCTCATATTTCTCTTTGGATTTCTTTAAAATTCAATGTTGATGTGATTTGACTTCATATGACATCAAGGTTTAATTTTGCTTCTGATATGTTCCTTATTTAGTTTTATGAAGATCATATAATTTATACATATGCTGTCCATATATGATATGTTTCAATGATCACTAATTATTTATCATTGTATTTTCTCATTTGTTTGTTCTTTACGACTGAATAACAAATATTTTTAATCGAAATATTGCAAAAAAGTATTGTTTAAAAATTAATTTTTTATCATCAAGATTTTGTATTTCTCTCATTAGGTTCATAATTTTTTTTTTTATGTAGCACTTTTTAATCTGTTTTAGATGGGTTTTTTTTATTTTGGTTCTTGTTAATTTAATTTTTTCTCTATTGTATTACATCTAAATTTTATATTAAATCTAATATAGATGTTGGATAGTATTACATCCATTCCTCGTGTAATTTAATGCAACAGTGAATTTTTAACTTAATAGTTTATTATAATATAGGCCTATTTTAGATATTTTTTAAAATTTTAGTTTGTACTAATTTAATTTTTTTCCAATTGAAGGCTTCCTAATATTTTATTTATGATAGTATTTTAGTGAAATGGTTCATCATAATTAATTTTTTCTTCTGATTTATATATTTAATGTTATTTTACTCATAGTTTCCATAGCAGAAATATACTACTATTATCACTTTTCCGTTATAATTTGTATTTATATTTTCATTCCTATTTACCTTTTTAGCATGTTAATTTTCTCTCTTACATTACATACTTCATATGAAATCATTCTTAACTGTTAAGCAAAATTTCAATATGAACACTCATAAAATAAAATAACTTCTAACTTTTAGATACACTGCCCTGTAATGGCTCAATCCTCTTTAAAATGTATCATGTTTGCAAAAAAAAAGCTGGATTTTTTAAAAAATTTAACCCGTGCGAAGAACGGGTACGACACATGTGAAATCAGTGTTGCCAACTTGGCGAGTTATTTTGAACATTGGCATTGGTGCAATAAAATCTAAGAACCTACATTTTCTTCCATTGAAAAAGGTTACAACTTTTCGTGATACTTACGTATTAGAGTCACTGCAGCCAAAGTGGTACTTTTTTCACCAAAATTTGATTTTTTTTCCTTATAAGACACATAAGAATCTGTTATTTTGATATCGTGGTGCAAATTTTGCTGCGGTGATGCCAATACATAAGTACCCTTTTCCTTTATTGGCAGATTCCATGTTTTTCCATTGTAACAAAAAAGTAGAAAAATGTAACTTTAGAAAATGACACTCAATGTAAACTGAGATTAACAGATTGTCAATATTGTGATTTTAAGTTAGAATTTCTATTTACGTATAATATTTTTTGTCATGCTTTTTTTTTGTTCTGAGCTGCTTATGATAGTTTCATCAAAATCAAATCTTAATTTATCTATTTAAAGTAGCTTTTTGATTTGAATTAATATTATAATTTCAATATACTATATGTAAGGTTACTGTTATATATTTTTTTTTCTTTTTCAATTTTAAATATTTAAGACTTTCAGTTATGTGCTTTTTTGTTGTTGTTCAGAACTGTTTATGGCAATTTATCAAAGTTAGGACTACTTTTTCTGTTTTAATAACCTTTTAATTTAAATTAATATTATAATTCCTATTTCAGTTCTGAACTAATACTCTATATTAGATGTATTACTGAGATGTTAGATAGTATATATGAGGTATGGGTGCAATGCTAATTTAATTTTTTTTCTGTTGATGCTTTCTAATATTTCTTATTCATATAGCATTGAGTGAATCAGTTTATCATCATTCATTTTTATTTCGGCTCATCTATTGCAGGTTATTTCACCATAGTTCCCATAGCAGAAACTCACTACTGCTATCACTTTCTGTAATAATTTTTTATTTATATTTACATTCATTCATATCTATTTACTCTTTAGCTTGCTAATTTTCTCTCTTACATTGAAATATTGTTTTGTTAAATTATTATTACTTTGAAGCCAAATTGCAATTTGTTTAAAATTATCTAATGTAACATTCATTGAAAAAAAAATGTTTTTTAATTTTGGTTTTCTACTTCATACAGGTTTACCCTCCTAAAAAAATATTATAATTGCTATGATAGAAGAATTTTTGTTTTTAAAACTTAACCCGTGCGAAGAACGGCATTTCAGCTA